>SADC01000770.1:0-28631 GCA_004194705.1 Ditylenchus dipsaci | reverse complement strand
AGCATACAGGAAACCGTGGCGTGGACACTTTGACAGAAGCACCAGCAAGAGAAGCTCCAGAAGAAGTTGCTTCTTCTTCTTTCTGACACGCACCTGCTGATGAGTCAAACAGATTGAATCGTGCAGAAGACCGACCTTCAACACCTTATGCCCGCCGTGGACCGACGTCGGGCAATTGTGGCACAGGACCAAGACTCGCCAGAGTAGCTTTTTTAACTCTGTGTCTAGGTTCACCAGCTAAATGTATCATTTATTCAGAATCTCAAGTGCCTCTGTATGGAAGAACGTGCAACCTGTCCAGTAGGCTGCATACATTGCAGACAGCTTATTGGGTGTGGAAAATGTGGTCGAAAATGGTTCCGTACAAAATAACCATCTCGCATCTCAACCGAAACAGCCCGTTATCCAGAGGGTATGCAAGACAAGTTTCTAACCATCGTAGATGTCCCTTATGCAGAGTGGACTGGGAAGAGATCCCAGAAGTCGCTCCATCCACTTGATTAAGTGTATTATAAGATTGTTGACCCTACCGGAGTAGTCCCTCTTCCCTCATCAAAGCCGCCTTTGCTCTTCTTCGAAATGCGCCAAAGGGTGAGCGCAAAAATGTAGTATTGAGTGACTCTAAAATTTTGAAAATTAATGCTTTTCTGAATCTTGAGATAAATCAAGCTCGATAGAGGGTTTTTCAGAAACAATTTAGCAAAATCTAACTAACTAATGCAAGGGGGGGAGAGTAGAGCGAGAGCATTTTACTACGGTGGAGCCAAAGAATTAGTGCGTTTTCTCATAATTGTGCTTATCGTATATTTTTTGTGGTTATTTTGTGGCTTTATGTTATTATACTTTATTTGAAACGCAATAAAGAGCTTGGAAAATTCCATTCCTTTCGGTCTGATTTTGAAATTCGAGTTTACACTTGAGTATGTATAAAAAGATGCAAATAATGTCTGTTTCAGGATACTACTGAAACGCTTTAGAAAGCCTCTAGTTAAGATGCCAGGGAACTAAGCATCTTTGAATGTTTATATTAATTTGAAATTCAGTTTTCACTCAAAAAATATTTTTTTTTTTGCATGATACCTCAAATAGAACCCTAGAGTTTTGGCTACATCCCATATATGATATCTCTTGCATATATGTAGAAACAAAACTCGAATATTAAATCAGCCCCAGTCGAAAAGCTGTAGCCGATTTCAGTTGAAAGTTCTTTATTTCAGCCTGCGTAAGGGTTTCAGTAGGTGTAAAACCATGCGTTGATGCTTTTTGATGGATATACAAATGTATAAAAATCATTTTAACACGGAAATTATGGATTGAAAAGAGATAAAAATGAGGTATGCACCCAGGCATAGTCATACCTGCGTTCAAATCATTCGCAATATTATTTGTTCCTTCCTTTCAAGCAACCAAAAAGAAATTTGACTCAGATTTAAAATTCTAGAAATTCAGGGTCTAACCAGGTAGACAAAATACCTGCTTTTAGGTATCAATGCGGCCTTTCCAAAAGTTCTGCCATCTTTTGAAAAAAAAATGAAGATGGCATTTTTCATCTTTGGCACTATGCCTCTTTTTTCAAAAAAACAGCTTAAAAATACCACATATAAAAAATGTGGCCCTTTTTTACGACCCTATTTTTCAAATTATTCAATCTAAATTGAGGTTAAACTTTGTATTTTTTCAATATACATTATGAGTATAGGTATATAGTATAGCTGTGTGAGAAATTTATACTAGAAAATTCCAATTCAAAAATATTATAATATGAGAAGTGGCAAAAAAATAACAAAAATGCGTAAAAATATCAAACTCTGATTATTGAACCATATGAGGTCAAACCCGAGTGTTAAATTCATAGTTGCAAAATTTAATACAAAAAAAGGTTATCGATAAGACTTGAGGCTTATTAATGTAACTTTAACTATGTTTAACTAGGTTTTTTACCAATTTCTCGATATATCTTGCTGTATAGTGGTAGAAGAGATTTAAACACCATTCTAATGTATGAAAAGCATGCAAAAGGGTGTTTTCTGTCAATATCTTACAATTTTCATACATTTTTTTTTTGATGAGCATTAGTAAGTAGGCCAATTAAGACTTTATTTTACGGTGGTCGAGAAAAATCACGCGTAAGTTAACGGTTCATTTTTGTAACTAAAAATTAAGTCAGTGAAAAAGCCGATGCGCGAATCGGTTTGGCTAAGAAACTTAACTAGGCCTAAGCCATGAATAGCACACATTCATAAAATTCAAGCTTAAAGGCAGGTTCACAATAGCGCAATCTCGCACCCACACCCACACTCTTTATGTGAACACTCAAATCTCACACCCACACCCGCACCCACACTCGCACTATCATTTTTGACTAGTAAAATTTTTTGTGAACACGAGTGTGTGTCTGAGTGTGAGTGCGGGTGTGGGTGCGAGATTTTGGGTTATGTGAACGTAGCTTAAGCCTCATAACGCTGACCTACCGCCGCCTAATCCTGGAATGATAGTCCTAAGCAAATTGTAAAAGACTAGACTAAATCATGATGATTATATTTGAAATGAATGATAATTATAATGCAAAGGGAATCTCAAATTTATTAACCTTTGACTCTTGATGTGTATTGATGATGATAAAAAGTTCACCCTTACGCTTTGGTGATAAAATTTGAGTCAATGTGTTAATTGAAAAATTAGGCATTAAATTAAATGCTCTCGTCACTAAAAGCGTTTAAAGTTGTTTTTTATAGAACACAGTCCCCTAAAAATTTGGGTTTAATGGACCAGGAAGAATTGGATTGACACGAAAATTATCTAAAATAGGGCCGGTTTGAAGGCTTTGCTGTATTGAGCTATTTTTGAGTTGTAACTTTTGCATGCTTGTAATCTTGACTGAGAGATTTCGAATAACCCTAAGCTGCCCATAAAATGCGCAAAATTTTAAAATTACAAACTGATCTCTGCGAAAAATTTAATTACCGTCAATTTCAAATTAACCTAGTGTTTTTACAAAAAAACATCATTTTTGGTTAATTGTAATCCAAGAAACCGAATGCCATGAACTTTTCTGTCAATAGTTATGTGGTACTAAAATGATCACGAGAAGTTGTCAGAGCCATGCAATCGTGACTTCTAACGATCAAGTCCGGCTTAGGCTAGATTTTTTTGGAATGTTCAGGTGCTTGTTATTAGGTTAAGGGTGAATCCCATGTGACTTTGGTTAGCTAATCAGAAATTCTCTAGACAATTTCAACCAATTTCTCAGCCTTAGCCTAAAACATATTTGGACGCATTTGGCAAAGCTGTTTTTCACAAAAATTTCGGGTTTGAAAACCGCTTTACAATCCCTCCCCTTTCAGCGGTCAAAAATGACTAAATTTAATGCTACTTTTAAAACTGTTTCGAAATTGGAAAAAGACAGTATAAAGGTTTGAGGGAGGAGAATATTAATAGCGAAAAAAAAAATTTCAGAAGGGTCTATCTGCAAAAGAGAAGATTTTGTTAACGACCTGCTGAAGAACGCTAGTATACAGGGGGGACACAAAATTACTGCACCATTTTTAGAAAAGTTTTTTTTTTTCAAATTTTCGAATTGATATCCGTGGTCTCATTTTATTTTCATTGTTGTCTTTAGATAAAAAAAGTATGTATTTCTAATTAAACTTTTCTTAAATTAAAACTCTTTAAAATATTCGAGAAAAACGCATTTCTAAAAAGTCAATTTTTCTATACTGCTTGGATTTCAATGCACCGATATCACTCGATTTACAGTCGAACCTTGTCTTGGCGAACCCCCTCTGACTTAATGTTCAGTCAGAGCGACAAAAAATCAGGGAGCCTGATCCTAAAGCTAACAATTTTTCAGTCAATGTTAATAAATTATTAATAGTTTTCTAGCCAGTCAATCATAAATGATATACAATGAATTTTTCACAGAGCAATTATAAAAATGTACTAGGGTCTTCTTATAATTTTTCCTAAAAGATTCAAAACCATCAAGCTCAATTTAGTGCTGCATCGTTGTTTCCTCGCTCCGATGTTCCTTCTTCCCTGATCAATGATGCACTTCGTGCTCTTTGCGATCAGTTCCGCGGTTCGCATTTCTCCATGTCAAATCCGTGAGTCTTTTCGTTCTAGTTCTACTTCTAGTGATTCTCGTAGCCCACATCATTCTTTCTTCTCGTTCAAAGGAAGACTTATCCAGTCTAGTATCCAGTATTGTCTCTGGTAGACTATCCAGTCTTGAGCCTCAGGCTACATCCAGATCAAAGGTTGAGTCTCTGACTCCCTCCAGTTCAATTCGAGTTGATGCGCCTCCCGCGCCGGTGGTGGCTGATCATGGTTGTCCAGTCCAATGATGCTCTAAGGGGTATCTCCAGAACTCAAGCCAGCCCGCCAGTGAAGATCTCATCCAGCTATTCGATCCAGTGGTGCTTTCAGCCTCCAGTTGCGATGATGGCTCAAGCTACTTCGAGATTTCCAGCTTGTGTTTCCAGCAATGAAGCCAGTGGAAGGACGCTCCAAGTCAGTGTTGCAGTCTCCAGAATAAACAGGGTCTAAGAGTTTGTCCTTTTCTGTTGTAGCTTCGCGATTCTGGTTCAGCAGTTCTTTGAGCAGATTTGGATCCATAGCGACTGCGCCTATGTTGTCTCCTGATAGCTGATAGTGAGCCGAGAGAGCAGAGAGAGCGGAGAGCAGGCGGAAATAAACGGAAGCTTTATTTGCGGAACACAACAATAATGATTTTCCTAGAACAGGAACAGCAATGGTCTTGACCACGAATCTCAGTCGTGTCAAGACAATAACAGATTTAAACAGGCGACACAACAGATTCCATAACATTTTTGTAAAGCAAAACACTTCAAACATAGACTTTCTTAGAAAAATTCGGACTTTTATCGGACATGTACACAAATTTTCAAAGCAAAACTTAAATTTCTGATATTTGGGACCTAGGTCTACTTTACTTTTCATGTCGAGCGGTTAATAATAAAAAAATGCACGAAAATCAAAAATCGAAGATGACTGAAAGTGGTGTTGAACTATGACTTTTAATGAAAATGGTCTCTTTCACCGTGTTAAATTTCGTGTCTGCAAACTAAACCATTTAGAATTGAAAACACGGTTGAAAATTTAAATAGCCTGTTTTAGGAGTCTCGAAAAGCATTGAGCTTTTAAAAATTTGAATAGACGCTAAAAAACTATCTCATGCGAGGCTTTTCAAAACGCTCGAAAAGGTCTGATGAGATAATAAAGTCTTTATTTCATGTTTTTAAAATGGGGGATGGTGTTTGATTTTGCGGTTTTGAGAATCGAATCCGTTTAGTGGCCGCACTGTTGTTTTTCGCGTTTTTACTCTTCTATGGACAATTTAAAAGACATGATTTTCGTGTAAAAAAATACGTTCGGTAATAAAAAGCTACAAAATTGTCATTTTTGGGTTTTTTGCATCATAAAGGACCTATTCTATGAAATTAAGCTATGTGATAAAAGTGATGTGAGGATTCAGGAATCAAATTTGCATATAAATTCTTATTGCTTAAGCCTGATATATTACCATCTCGCCCCGACCCCCCCCCCTTCCCCCCACCAAATGTTATATATTGCATAAAAATATCACAGCGTCAAACAGTTAATTATTTGACAAAAAATTTGACACCAAGAAGATTTACTGTCGCTTGCTAAGCCTGATTTACTACTGATATTTCCGATGTAAAAGTTTTATTCAATGAATTTATTGCAGCAGAGATGTTTTAAGCGACATCAATTTACCGAATTGACATACGAACAACTCTTTCGCCAGCCACTGTGACGCCTAAAAATGATAGAGCAAATCGCAAGAAAACAGAATATATTCTAATTTTGACCAATAGTTCCTCATTTTTCCGACCGGGCTGATAAACGTATAGAAAAACAAAAACAACCAACGTATTGATGAAAACCACATTCTTTTTGATCATGCAGAAGAAAATTTGGTCTTCAGTGAGTTTATCGAAACGAACAAATGTATGAAAAGCAAACAATTATTCTGAAGCATGTCATAAATTAGTCTAGCCAAAACATTCGATGTTCTCATTTTTAAGGCTTGAAAAAATTGTAAGGTCAGCAACCAGTTTAGTTGTGCTACCATGCACTGACATTGTAGTACGAATTTCGAATAAGACGACTTAACGCTGCTGTTTCTTGTCACATGTCGCTGCTTTTTTCTAGGCTAAGCAGATTGCTTCGAGTTCACGCCTATCTGAGCACACAAATAACGCAAAATTAAATTATTATGCATGAGGCCTGAGACGTTTGCATTTCAGAGCATGCGCCATACACTAAACAAAAGCTAAAATCTCTCCTTTCAGAACATACAGATCGGATATTCAAAATACAGATTTAAGAAATCTATAAGCCATTTCAAGTCCATACCACGCTCTTCTAGTCTAATTTGAATACTTTTTTAATTTCCCGCAAAAAAGTTCTAAGCAGCTAATTCTGACCTTTTCGAAAAATTTGAAAAGCAGTGTTATTCTATACGAAATTAGGCATGAAAACGATCGAAATGATACTTTAGCCTATCTTCTGGATTGCTTGCATTTTCTAGCAATATGAGGGACATTTGTAACAATAACAAGGTCATTAAGCCAAAGTTAGAACTTGAGAGTCTTTTAAAAATTCAAGTCTCAACTTTGAACCACAGGTCAGTCCAGGCACTTCAAGTGTTTACTATTATCAAAACACTCGGACTGAACCATGCTTCATACTTGAAGCAAATGATATGATTCTCAACAAATTTCAAAAAAGTCTGAATTCGAAACAATCGTTCAAGATTTTGAAACTAGAGCCTCGTAAATAGGGTTGTCGGCCGGCCGGCCGATTTTCGGCTTTTCCGGCCGAAAACCGACATTTTTTCGGTTTTCGGCTTTCGGCTCGGCTCGGCCGGCCGAAAATTTCGGCCGGCCGACAACCCTACTCGTAAATGAATGGTTCACGAAATTCAAGACAATAAGCATGAAACTTGGACCTGAAATCATTTGAAAAGCCAGCTACTTTTCATGCTGAAAAGTAATAATAAAAACCAACAGAAGCAGCTGCTGTAAAATACACGGAAAATACATACTTTCATTCTCAGCCTCTTGAGACAAAAATCTACCGCTTTTTATTATTTAAGAAGATTGAGATATTCAAAAATTTGCTATGATTGACATACAGAGAACTTGTTTTTGGTACATAGGTTCATTGAAGCAATTGACAAAATAGCATCTAATTTAGGCTGTAAAAGATTGTAAAAATGGGAGGGAGGAGGGGGTGAGGTGGTGTTGAAAAAAATGGCTATTGAAAGTGTCTAAGAAACCAGGTAAGGAGAGATCAAGGCATTTTGAGTTGAGTTTCACAGTTTGAATATTATTCATATTTTGTTACATAAAACGTATTTTCGAAGCTAAAAATAGTATTTTTTTTGCTAAACTAAGCCTCAGAAAAGACAAAAATGACGAAAAAAATAAAGGCCATCGCTAGGTGGATAGACCTAAGACATTGAACAAACGGAAATTAATCACGGCACCACAATGAGCTCATGAACTTGCATGCCGGATTTCAAACAAGTAATCAGATGCCATGAAACATGTGAATTTTTAAAATTACAGTCGAAATTATAGCCTAAATTACAGAATTTTTTGAATTTATCCGGTTGACATGCTTGATAACCGAGAAGCTTTTGGGTGTGAAATATTCTCAACCTTAACTAAAGACTTGAGAAAAAAGTGCATTCAGTACATTGTTGGTAGTAAACACTTATGAAATGTGTGAATTATTGGTGCTATATTTACTATAATTGCATGTTTAAGCCAGATGTTTGATTCAAAGGTTCTCTGGTTTTTTTACTTTAGCCCTGGAAAAAACTCACCGATTTTTAGATAATTAGAAGGTGCTGAGTTATTTTAGTGTATAGATGAGCCTAAAAATATTTCATCCCTGATTTGCAGGCAATCAATGTTGAGGTTAAAAACCAAACTAGTATAATAAACCCAAATAGCTAGAAGAAGCATTCATCAGAGTCGCTAAAGAATGTCTGGCTGTAAACAGCGTCATGTAATCGTAAAGGATTATAAAAAGCACTGAGGGTACCGACCTTGTAATAGCTAGACACCGGCTATTTCTTTTGGCTTGAAGTTCAGCAAGATCTAACAAAGATCAGCTGCTGATGGAATTTATCAATATACTTTTTAGTCCACAAAAATTAATTAAGAAACATAAATCTCAAAAATCTGGAAATTACAAGGCGTGAAAATGTACGCCAAAAATGTGCACTGAAAAAATTTTCACTAAAAAGTTTTGTACTATAAAAATGTGTGTGTGCTAGGAAAATGTGTCTGTCAGAAAATGTGTCTAGCAGAAAATGTATCTGCCGGAAAATTTAAACGAAAAGTAAAAATTTCAAGTTTTTTTTCTTAATAATAACATTTAGTGTGAAAACTAACGTTTTTTTTCTGTTAATTTTTTAAACAGTTTTTGTATGAAAATTGTCATAATTAACGAAAGTTCCTTAATTATGACAATTTCAGTGTTAAAACTATCGTTTTTTAGTTAACTTTTTCATTAGTTTTTGTATTGAAATTGTCATAATTAACGAAAGTTCCTTAATTATGACAATTTCAATACAAAAACTGTTGAAAAAATTAACAGAAAAAACGTTAGTTTTTGCACTGAAGATGTCATTATTAAGAAAAAAATACACGAAATTTAAAAAAGTGCAAACGATACTTTTTTCATATGATGTTTTTTGTACGAATGTTTTTAAATTTATGACAATAGTTTTTTTCAACATTTTTTTTTAAACTTGAAAATTTATTATTCAAGTGTTCAAATTTTAAAAGTTTTGAAACGAAAAATCATACACATTACTTAAATTATTGCTAGAAATTTTTTAACAATTGACTCAGATGTATTTTTACAAAAAAATTACTACTAAGCGCTTCTGGCCCTTCCTATTTGTCAAAAAGTGACAAGGTGTGAAAAAATGCTGTAATAGTAGCACGCTCAGACATCTGTTTTGAAATATCCGAAAACAGATGTCCACTATTTGTTTAGCTTATTATTTGATAGGTCAACAGATGTTTCAAATATTGTAATAATGGCACCTCTAAGTTTAGGAGCCTGAAATTTATATGTCAACAGGTGTTTAATATGATGCAATAATTCGCAGTCATTTTAAAACAACTGTTATTTCAGTAGTGCAGAAAGTGTGGAAAAATGTTGTAATTTATGCAACCAAAAGATCGGTGGCGGCATAGATCAATCATCCGACCTGTCACTTCGACAGGTCGGATGATTGACGGTGGGCCGAGGTGTGAAAAAAACGGCCGGAATACGATGCTCCTTACTACTAATAAGACTCGGCTTTGCGCTGCGTCATGAACAAAGACCATTGGAACGTAACTGTGACCAAGCCGAACAAAATGATCCATAATTGTCCGAAGAGCAAGGGAGTCGGATCAAAAGTTGCGTCAGCACCCCATTTCTTGTTGTGCTCCTTAAAGTCTAAGCAGCGGTTTGTTGTAAAGATCTAAAATTTACGATAGTCAGCTAAAAGTCAAAGAATTTTAACAAAATACCTGAATTCGTTTATCTTCGTGCCAGCCATCGAATTTAAGGAACACTTCTTCACCCACCTTAGTGAACTCTTCCGGAATCTAAAAAGATATCTCTGAATGCTATTCTAAAAACAGTCAAATAACCTTCAAATCCTTCAGCGACTGTGGATCCGGTGGCTCCAGGTTGGCTTCATGTCTGATATTGCGAATATTTCTGGATGTCAGCGATCGACGAATCATCGGCTTTGAATGTTCACTCACCAATTCCATGCTGTCTCCGATGATGGCAGGTGGTGCTTCTTTGCTTTCTCTGGCTTGCTTTTGAACTGCACCTTGCATTCGTTTAAGTTCCACCCTAATCTTGTCAGCGTAATGGTTGTGAGACGTCGTTACTTTGACCATGCCTTCGATAGTCGAAGCTCTTCCTGCTCAAAAATCACGTGTAAATCGGAAAACATACAGAAGATTTTAAAAATACCTGGGCATTTGCTCTCCGTTTTTCCATCCAGATTTGTGAAAGATGCAGTGCCAGTATGTTCGCTTTCCTGTTTGCTGTTTTCGCCAGTATGAGAGTCCTCAAAATGGCCCATCGGCTTGTTCTTCTCGCTTAAAAGCATCTCCATCTTAAGCTAAAACAGAAATTTATAACAGCAAAACAATCGACGAAAATGAGGAAAAAGACAACCAGAAACAGCTTTATGACTGACTGACTGTCAAGAAAAATTAATGTCTGCTGCCACCAGGATTTGCACCTGTAACCTCAAACTTTTGGAGGTGTTATTCACCATGGGTGAATTTACCGGACGTGGATTTACCGCGGTGGAATATACCGCCTCCCTTGAAACACTGTGATCTGGCAACTAGACTGGAAAAAAATATATTTTAAATAAAAAAAATCGTCTCAAGACAAATTTTGAGGGGGAATTTACCGAGGGGCAATTTACCTGAGGGCAATTTACCTGAGGGGCAATTTACCGAGGGGCAATTTGAACAAAATCCGGCCAAAAGTATGCTTCCTAATCATGGATTATCATTTTTTTTCACTGATAATTTATTAGTTTAGGTGAGCTATCTATTCTGGATAAAAAAGAGGTTCATCTTATCGCCTGTGCCAACTTTCCATTCACCATCTTCATCAGCTTACATTCAAGTCACTTCTAGATTTATCAGATCGAGACAGACTAAAAGGTTTAATCTTGTCTTCTTGCTTAATCTGGAAAGTATTTTTTCGTAGGTCATGGGCAATTCTGACTGGGTACTTCCTCTTCAAAGACATGATTTGCTTCAACAATTGAGTCTAGTTGACTCAGCAAGGACTGAACTGCAGGCTTACAATAAGATGAAATGTATCGGCTTGGAAGTGGATCCGCTGCTATTTTGGAAGGTATTGCTTTTATATGAAGATGTTTTTGAATGAATCCTAGCTTGATTTTACTTAGGCGAATAAAAAATGTATCTAATTCTTTCTAAACTTGCGCGCCGTTATCTCTTGGCTCCAGTAACAAGCCAACTAAGTGAGCAAATATTCTCTGTAGCCCGGGATGTGTACAACTATAGAAGGAGCAATCTTAGTCCAGAGAAAGCCGAAATGCTCAAATTTCTGAATAAAGCTCTGCCTATAATCAATTACTGTTATGAACATGCTTGTTGTGATATGCTGTTATTTTTCGCACATATGGCGCATATTGTTCAACAAATTAGTTCGCTGTAGATACATTGAACTTCTGCAAATCTTGGCTTTTCGGCCGAGATCTCGCTCGGTCACTATCAAAATTCTCGGTCTCGGTCAAAATTCGGCTCTAAAAATCTCGGCCGAGATCTCGCTCGATCCTCGATCTGCATCTCTAAAGATTTCCGTCGCACCATTTTGCATAAGAAATAAGTGTTTTTTATTGACGTCACGAGTTCAACTACACTTTCACAACACATTCTTATCATTTTTTGACAAGTTATAATTACAAGTAGTTACGTTATAGTTACAAGTCATGATTCAATAGCCCTGTTCCTGACTTTTCAAACAACTTATCATTAGTTTAATAATGATAAAAGGGTAAAAGTGCTTAATAGAAATCAGGTGCACAAATGGGCAGTTCAATTGAGTATTCAGTGCTTGACAACATATCAGTGCTATCTTATAGTGCATTTCAAGAGCTACAAAACATATTTTACAGAGTTGAGATATGTTCTTTTGAAAAAAATCTATCGCTTTAGAAATGACTAAAATCCGAAAAATTGGAAAAACTTGGATTTTGGTTACTTTCTAATAATCGAGTTTTTCAAAAGGCCATATCTTAACACTCAGATTTTCAAAACTCTTTCCGTAACATAGATCTTGTAGCTCTTGAAATGCGCTACAAGAAAGCACTAAGATGTTGTCAAAGCACTGAGTACTCAATTGAACTTTTGACCAGTCAAAGCGATGAATGTACCCTCTAAACTGCCCATTTGTGCAGCTGATTTCTTTTCAGCACTTATACCCTTTATTTTTTTATTACTAAAAAAATGATAGCTTATTAGAAAGGTCAAAATTTGCTCCTCATTTTTTGTACTGCGAGATTGAGACGCAAGATTTGCGCTTTTTCTTTAACTTTTTTCGATTTTAAAGTCTTATTCCAGTTCTGTTTTGACAGTCTGGTTCAAAAAATTGCGAACGAATCGGATTTAGCCAATAGTTTTTGAAAAACCCTGCAATTTCGCCATCAAAAACATTGCGTCTCAAATCTTGCAGTACGAAAAGATACAGTGTAAATCTTGCGTCTCGAATCTTGCAGTCTTACATTCTACTCACATTCTACCGCACTTTCACGTCAATTTTGGTGTTTTTTGGAGTATTCGTATTTGACTGGTAATCTAATATGTAATTTGTTTTCGGAAAAAACGCGCGCATCATAGTGTAACCATTTGAGAGATAAATATGTAACTTTTTTTTACCAAAATGTCTATTTTTCAATTTCAATGAATTTACGCAAATGTTTTCGATTTTTGACCCACCATACGCTGTTCTGAAAGTTGAGACTCGGGGCTTTTAGCTCCGCGAAAAATCCTGTCAGAAAAATAATATAAAAAATAACCCTGACTGGTGCTCCAACAATGCGTAAAATACCGTATTTTCTAGATTAAACCCCATGGGGGATTATTTTTCAACCCCTAAAAAATCAGAAAAGTTTGAGGCCGACTTTGAGATTTTCGGGTATTCAACCAAAATCTGAAAAGTGGAATCAGGAGTGCTCGTGCTAATCAAGAAAACGCGAAAAACAGATTCGCAAAATGTTTGCTCTAGGCTGAGATATAAAGTCCATATGGTGGGGGATTATTTGAGAGTGGGGGATTAATAGAGAAAATACGGTACTCAAAAGGAATAATTATTTAATAAAACCAAAGGCTAAAAAATTGGGTCATTTGTTTAAGTTTACAAAGAGAACATTGGTTGTTGCGTCACATCTCGTAAATCTAACTTACAGAATTTTTCCAGCGGTCGCCGGGGTGTGGTTACGTACAGATTTGACCGTACTGCACTCGAAAACAAGAGAAGCTGACAAGCTTTCTTACGCATCATACCGTATTGTCTCTAATTGTAGACCCGGGTCTATAATTTTCAACCCCCTGAAAATCGGAAAATTTGATGTCGATCTCGAGATTTTCGTGTGCTCAACCAAAATCTAATCTAATAAGTGGAATCAGCAAAGCTCGTGGGACCTAAGAAAACGCAAAAAAGATATTTTGCAAAATTTTCACTCTGCGCTGAGATACAGACCTCAAAGTTGAGGGGGGTCTATAATTAGAGACGGGTCTATAATTAGAGAAAATACGGTAGTTACTCTATTTCTTAATTTTCATGCTGTTTATGCAATTCTCCAGAGAAAAACGGTTTCGTTCAATTATCTTTTACTACAAATTTAAACTGTATATCTTTGCTGAAGAATGTGCTGTAAGTGTTGTCAAATTTAGCTTTGTATTCCCCAGCTGTTCTACACAAAATGCTTCCATACTCAGGCACATGGTTTGTGCTCAAACGAAACTGAGGCCAGGCCTTAAAAAGCTATGATTTGATTAGCTGGAACGGTGATAGCTTACTTGTTCTCCATCTTTAGTGGTTATGCCAAATTCGATATCACTGCTTGTTATGAAAAAACCAGTGGATAAACTTACCTTTTTCCACCGCAGGAATGTCGATTTCTTTACATCGTCGTGCTGCTACATTAAATTTTATTGCTTCCACATTTTCAAATTCTTTTATTTTCATCTCGATTGTGTTTCTGAAGGTATGATGTTTTTGTAGTTTTGAAATTGTTAGCTATAGCACCTTAAAATTAATTGCGAAAAAATCGGATTCACAGCCTTTTTGCGTGTTTTGTGTAATACGCTTTATAATTTACAAAAAAACTTGTTCTTAGTGGGGGATTGTTACTTAAAAGTGCATACCAGCACGTTACACGGTCAATTTCAAATTTGCAAAGGCGGCGACCAGCCATATTCAAACGAGAATTATTTTTAAATGCAAATTTGTCATTTTACACAAAAGCTATACACCGTGTTGGAACCGAACTCGACCACGTTCGGACTATATCAGCACATTATCACTGAGCTACCCTGTTATTAGACTGACATTGTGCTTTTCATTACTTATTGCTCTTTACAGAATAACAAATTTGCATTTAAAAATAATTCTCGTTTAAATATAGCTGGTCCCCGCCTTTTGCAAATTTGAAATTGACCGTGTAACGCGCTGGTATGTCCCTTTAAAAGTTATGACGCTACTCGGTTTAAAGAACCGAGTGAATGACAAAGAATGACGGAAAGTTCAAATTTCCATCGTTTCATAATTTTACAGGCAGTTAGAGTAAGAAGCTTTATTCATAACATAATTCTTGTATATTCTCAATTTTTAGTGACTATTTGTAAGCCCTCTTCCTTAGCTACAGTTTGGTAGAAAGCTCTTTGATTTCTCTACAAAATGACATGTCGACTGTTTCTTAGAGAAACACAGGGCTAAGAAACGGACAGTTGAATTAAGACCATAGTGACCACGCCGTCCTACGCCGTCCTAATTTTTTTCATCGCCGTCCTGCATTTTAACCATATTTTTCATTATGGACACCTTTTTCTATTTTACAACATATAATCAGTTTTTATTTTTATACTTAATTTTCGGGCGACCGTCCAAGTTTTCTTTCATTTTCATTTAAAAAAATGGGGCCGTCCTGATTTTACACGAAAATTTTCAAAAAGTCGGTTAAATAAGGACGGCCCCATTTTTTTGAAATAAAAATGAAAGAAACTTGGACGGTCGCCCGAAAATTAAGTATAAAAATAAAAACTGATTATATGTTGTAAAATAAAAAAAGGTGTCCATAATGAAAAATATGGTTAAAATGCAGGACGGCGATGAAAAAAATTAGGACGGCGTAGGACGGCGTGGTCACTATGATTAAGACAAACCAAAAAGGCTAAAAACAAGGCGAAAAGAGTCGTTTTTTACTTTTTACAACTTCAACTGTCCATTTCTTAGCCCTGTGTTTTCTAAAAGACAGTCGACATGTCATTTTGTAGAAAAATCAAAGAGCTTTCGAATGGTGCATTATATGTGATCTTTTCATCGACATTTTTTTGAGAAAAGCTATTAAGCTTCTTAATCTAACTGCCTGTAAAATTATGAAACGGTGGAAATTCGGTCATATTTTTTCATAACCAACATCCAATATTTTTTTGCATAATTACTAAGTTATCGACTATGCTTATCCTTTCTTTAAAGACAGACTTTTTATTTTCTCTAAAAATGTCACTAAACACCTAAAAAGGGGGTGCCTGTGAAATTATGAAACGTACTGTACAGTCGAACCTTGATGAACGGACACCCCGATAAACAGACACCCTTGATTAACGAACCCCTTTAAAAAATGGGGTTGGTTTTTCATAAAATATAGCAAACCTTACCCCCAATAAACGGACACCCGATAAACAGACACCCCGGTAGACAGACACCTTACGCCCAGTCCCGTCCAATAAAGTTACCCTCCATAAACCGACACCCTGCATATTGTACAAATTGTTTGAATTGCCGACAACTTATTTACTTTTCAAACATGTTTACTTTGTCTCTCAATTTGCAAAAATTCTTTTTCGCCTTAACCTTGTATTCGAATTTGAAAAAATTTTCTGTCATATTTTTTGGAACAATGAATCTCAGAGTCCGCTTACCGATGTTTTTCCAGTTGTTTAATCTTATGATTTGTCTGGAATGAACTTCTTTGGTTGAATGCACTGGTATTTGTTTCGGTTATGTGATTACTGTTGTTATTTTCTATTAAAAAAAGTTATAGACATACACCCCTGATAAACAGACACCTTTCGTCAGTCCCGAGGGGTGTCCGTTTATTGAGGTTAGACTGTATGGGGGTAACTATCAGAGAGCGGGTAATTAATATAGAAAATACGGTAAGTTATATGGTACTCCAGCCATTTGAACTACCTCTTAGTTTCAGGTACTACTCCTCCGACCCTCAAATAGCCTGTTTTCAGGATGACTTTCTCAGGCTTTTTTGTACCACCCCATCTTTCATACAAATTATGAGCTCCCAGCTCATTGATCAAGAAACCGCGGTAGTCAGAGCCAAGCATCATTAATTTGCTGCGTGTTTGTTTTGGCAGCACTGTAAAGACCAGTTTGAATGCAGCAGTGGCTATAGGATGAGCATTGATTACATAAATTTGCAGTGTGGTGTCCACAAACATCGACTTAAATTTATGAATTACTCTTTCAGGGCTAGGAAGCCAACTTAATCGGTTAAAACCCCTAAATATCATGTTAGAAAGTCCTACCTGCAACTGTTTAAGAAGGTTCATGAAAATCTTCAAAGCAGCATTATTCAAATGGTCTGTATTGAAGCCGTCCAAATCAACCAACGCTCGCAGCCCCATTTTCTGCCTAGCTTCCGCTCTTGACTTCTAGACAAACAGCGGTGTTTAAAGTTAATTTTTTTATCAGACAATAGTTTCAAAGTTAAGTTTAAGACCAGAATTCTCATCCGAATTTTTTTAAATAAGGTACATTTCGCGAAATAAAATACAATCAAACGATCAAGAATAAAGTTAGGCGAAAAGTGCCATTTTATCCAGTGCTTGTTAGGAGTACCGAAATAAAGATGTTGACCTAAGCTGCAAACAGCTGCTTTGAAATATAAGAAAGTCTATGATCTATCTATGATCTTTAAGAAAAAACTAAAAAATTTGATTAACTGAAATAACTGAAAATCAATTTTTTTGCCAATTTCGTTAAAATTCCTTACTTTGTAGCAGTTGCATATTGGGCACACTTAAGCCAATAAAATTCAGCATAATGATTCTGGAAGCTCTTGAAAAGAGCTACAAAATGGCTATAACAATTTTTTTATTGGGTTTAGAAATAATTTTTCATAGCATTAGAAAACAGTCATTTTCTTGAAAATTTTAATGCGAAATTTTTATTTTCGGTGACCTTTTTCTTTTAAATTTTTAAAAATAATTCTTTATTCAAAGTAAAAACCTCATACACCGTTTTGAAGAAGAGATTCATGGCTACAAAATGGCGTATCAAGAATATTTTTGCATCAGATTTCACGCCTAACCAGCCGTTTAAAAAAGCATCAAGGACTTTTGCCGCACCCGGTAAAGAGAGCTTTACGTCAAAATCTTTTTTGAAATTTGTTTTGAGAGTATTGCGAAACGCTCCAAACGCCTGTTTATACTTTACTTCAAAGCACTCCCTGTTGCAATTTTTCACGCCCTATTGAATGACATATACCAACGAAGTAAAAACTTTAAATAAAGTACAGATGAGGGCCCTGTTTTAGACCTATATCTCAGCTTGCAAAACTACCGATACTTTTAGTTTTTGACTTTGAATTTTTAGATTATAGCTCGGCACACAAAAAAATTGTGACCGACTTCGAAAATTTCCGACGATCGAAGGTTGAAATATAAGGCGGCTAGCCGCCCTGTTGCACGAAATGAACGACACCCAACTGGCATGATTTCCAACTGGCATGACCCGACTGGCATGAGTGCCATCTGCATGCCCGACTGGCATGAGTGCCAACTGGCATGACCCGACTGGCATGAGTGCCAACTGGCATGACCGACTGGCATGAGTAAAAATGTAAAAGCTGACATGTGTTTAATTTTCATAAAATCCAAGCAATCTTTATTGATATTTTTTTTTTTTTTTATTTAAACACATGTCAGCTTTTATATTTTTACTCATGCAGTCGGGTCATGCCAGTTTGAAATCATGCCAGTCGGGTCATGCCAGTTGGCACTCATGCAGTCGGGTCATGCCAGATGGCACTCATGCCAGTCGGGTCATGCCAGTTGGAAATCATGCCAGTTGGGAGTTTACCCACGAAATATGGTACAGTCGACTCTCTATATAACACAACTCTACATAACATATAACTCCTTATAACATAATCCTGGAAATGATTTGGTTGGTCAACTGTAATCTTAATTTAACCCTTAAATGCTCACACTATGATGCGGACGTTTTTTCCAAAAACAAATTACATATTTAATTACAAGTTCCAAAAACACCAAAGTTAGACGTGAAAGTGCAGTATTTGGGTGTCTTATATATGGGACAGTGCGCATTTAAGGGTTAAATTGTGCACAAGAGCAGACTCGAATGCATCATACAAAAATGGACTACAAAAGAAAAATTACCTGACAAGCTGATACACCAATACCGCCTCAGTTATAAAAAATATGTACAGATCTGAGACTTTGGCACTTTTAGACAAGCTCTTAGGGTGTGTACCTCCCACACAGTTGACCACGATAATGTTGCCGTTATCATCAAATCCAAGTACAGAAGCTAAACTTTTTTATGAATTTTTATAAAACTCTGACGCTACTGTCATATACCCCCCCCCAAAAGCTACTGTAATATACCCCCCCCAAAAACCGACTTTTTTGGGAGTGTCTAAAACCATTTTATGCAATAATTTTGCCATAAAGGGACCAGAAAAGCAGTTTAAAAGGGATTATGGGCTGTATTGGGAGGGGAAGGAATAATACAGGGGCCACTTTTTTATAGCTGCTTTACCATGTTTTTCAACTCGGGCCGTGGCAAAATAGACTCTATATGCATTTTATGATCAAGTGTACTTCTCGGAATCATGTTTAAGGTAAGTGCGTGCGCGCATCTTTAACTCTCAAGCCCCAAGCCCCTTCGGGGGCATGGGGGCTTGGAGTTGAAATGCGCACACCCACATACCTTAGACACAAATCACTCGAAAGTGACTCTGGATGCATGAAAAAGCATGCATACCAGAGTTTATTTATGCGGTAGGCCCAGTATTCAAAACTATGTTCAACATCTTTATTTTTTCGCCGAAGAGCATTTCCCCTCGTTCTACAAGGCCGGGCCAGAGGCCCAGCATCCAAAAATTCAGCCTAGCACCAAAAAATGCTAGGCCTATGAGTAAACCCGCGAGGTCAACCCCGCTGATGGGCTTGGTCCATGAAAAGTACTTATACTTATGCTGCACCACAAGTTCCTGGGTTTGAAAGTACCCTTAGACGCTTAGAGAATTAATACTCTAAGGATCCAACCATCTCGAGAAGTGGCCCCTGTATTATTCCTTCCATCCCAATACAGCCCGCAATCCCATTTAAATTGCTTTTCTGGTCCTTTTATGGCGAAATTGTTGTGTGAAAATGGTTTTTGACCATCCTAAAAAAGTCGGTTTTTGGGGGGGGGGGGTATATTACAGTAGCGCCGAAACTCTCATAAAAATCAGGTCTTAGAAATCGAGAATCTTTTTTCACGTCAAAATCATATATTTTTATTTTTTTTGAGTGGGTGAGTATGGTGCTAAGAGCCATCGGTAGAATTTAGGACTAAACTTCACCGTGTGTCTTGCCCAAAACTGGTTTTAAGCACTTTTATGGCCATTTTAGGCCCTCAGAACGATTAAAAAACATGCTTTACTTTGCGGAAAGTTATTTAATTTATTTTTTTATTTTTATTTGTACCAAAATTGACTTTTTGTTGGGGGACCAAAGTAAACCACCAAAAAAACGTGGTTACCCCGAAATCCGATAAAAGATAGGATTTGAACGAAGCCTATGCACAAGCCGGCCCGGGCTGTCCCCACGGAACGGGCATACTGCAACGGGGCCGGGCTGGGCCGAGGCCATTTTCGTAATGCCCGACCGTCCCCCTAGACCCCCATTGAGATCAAGTTTCTCTTTGAGACCTTAGATCGAAATCACAGTTTTCATTTGCACCTAGATTCTAACTATGTTTTTTCTGTTTCACTTCTTAACTATACGAATTTCCAAAGAATGCGTCTAAATTGAGTTATAAATATTTTTTCAACTTGACAAATCAACTTTTTTCAGAGTGAGTCAAAAATCCCCAAAAATTGGGATTTTTAGAGACTTTAATAAAGTTTCAAATAAATTCAAAGGAAAATCTGTTTTCACATCTTGTGGAACATTGTGGTACCTATCATTGTGGTATCTTGTGGAACGTTAACACTCCGAAGGCGGAGAAGCACCTTTACGCAGTTGGACTCAGAATTTAACGCTGAACACGATGGTGACGGTCATTTCCGCTTCAATGATGCAGTGATCCGCTTCAATGATAGCTAAAAGCTCAGCTTTCTAATAATACCAAGCATTGCTTGTTTTCATTTTTTCAAACCGTTTTTTTCCTTAAAGTCGGTGTGAATCACCACTTATTTATTGAGGTAGGCATTTTCAAAATGTCCCACTCTGACTTTCTACGAGCCATATTTTTGTGTTGAGATAATATCTAACTAAATTCTTCACATCAAAAGAATAAGCACAATATCACGTTTATCTTGACAATAAACATAGCAACAGTTTGTTATAAAATCGTGGCAAAATATGCAAAAATAATATATAAGTTGGGTAGCTATAACTTATAGCTTTTTTATAACTTTTTTTCTATCATGAAATTTCTTATATTTACAACGGATTCGTGTATAACGTGGCCGATTTGCTTATAAAACTGATGTTTAAATCCATGAGTCACTGTCAAATTTCGGACTCCGCTCAAGACAATAAATATTCGATTTTCAATTGAAACTAAATTTGGAGCATTTTTGGTAACCCCAGCAGTCAACTTTGGTAAACCTCACAATGGTAAAGGATTAACGAAAAAACAATTTTGTTATATAATCTGGGAAGACAATAATCTCAGCTTCAAAATGGCATATTTTGAGGGCTGATGAGACAATAACGGGCAGAAATATAACCTAATTTAAAGTGGTGCATGTTCTGAGCCAAGTGACCACATTGTGGTCATATATGAACCAATTTGTCTGCAAAACAATGATGGGTTACAAGATCGTTTAATTATCCTTTTATTCTTATTTTTTTTTGATGGATAGCAATATAGGTTCACATGACTTTTATTGTAACCCATCTGAAAAATGCTTGTAACCTATCATCATGCATCGTGCATACTTGCACGGGCGCCGGTGCCACTGCCGGCACCCTGCGCGCCGGCGCCGAGCGCCAGGCGCCCAAGGTCGACGACGGCGCCGATTTTTTACAAGCCGGCGCCTTGTGTTTTTACAGGTGGCGATGGCGCCCAAGATTTTCGAAAAGGCGCCGACTTTGTCACGATATTTGCAGAAACGCTGTTTTTTTCAAAATTTTCGAAAAATATTTTTGAAAATTTTCTCAATTTTTTGGAATTTCTTCGAAATTGAGTATTTTTGAAATGAAAATATACTTTTTCATTATGAAAACTCAATTTACAGACAAAATACCGGCGCTGGAGGCGGCGCCCTTATTCTAGATTGGCGCCCGTTGCCGAAATTTCAAAAATTCCGAAAAGCGCAAGTATGGTCACGTGGCTCAGAAGCGGCCATTTCGACGTGCCCTTTCTAAGGTTAGGCGGAATTTAAAATTTGACGGTGACTTATCAATTGAAGCGACCGCTTTGGTATATTAGGAGTGCAGATGTTATTTGACAATAATGGCGCACCAATTGAAAACCTGTGGATATCCACCTGGATTTTGACCATGCACAATTCGCTACCTCCGGGACACCTTTACACCTACTTAAAGGACCGTGGTTTTTGCGCGCAGTGGCATGTGAAAAATTTGAATTGGTGGGTGACACTTCTATTTCGTCTCGCACTGTACTCTTTGGAGTCATTTCAAACGACTCCAAAGAGTACAGTGAGAGACGAAAGAGAAGTGTCCCCGCCAATTCAAATTTTGCACATGCCGCTGCGCGCAAAACCATGGTCCTTTAACCCATCATTGAAGCGGAAAGGACCGTCACCATCGTGTTCAGCGTTAAATTCTGAGTCCAACTGCTTAAAAAGTGCTTCTCCGCCTTTGGAGTGTCAACGAACTGCTCTCATTTAACTAAATTTTCTGGATTTTTGGAAATAATGCGTTGATAAGCCGTATAGATAAATAAATATGCTGTATTTTCGCCGGGTTTCATAATCGTCCTTTTTAAAAGATTTGCCCTTTTGGAGACCCATAATCTTTTTTATTTTCGAAGTTTTTGGTCAAAATCTTTTTTTTTTTCGCTCCAAAATAGCCATAAGCGCTGGATAAAATGACCCTTTTTTCGAAAAATGGTCAAAATGTCGTTTTCACCCAATTGTCTTTTTTCGAAATTTTTTCATCACGACCCTGATTTTCGCCAATTCAGATGTAAACTAAGAGTGCCAAAGATTTTTCAAGAAAAAAGATGTAAAGAGGCAGGACTGCAGTATATGTCATAGCTCAGAGATGGCCAGAAACATCTTTTTTCAAAGTTTTAGCACCTGAAACGTGATTACAACACGTTTTTAGGGCGCGGACGGATATTTCCAACCAGTTTTTTTTTAATTTTTGCCTTGAAATGAACCAAATGCCTTGGTCACCCAAGCTAATTAAACCTATATAAGAGTATTCTACTTCGTTTTGGTCACTGGAGCCAGGCAAAAAGAGTCTCTATCTGCATTTTCAATCAAGAGTCTATCTCGGAAATATGTCTAAGGTAAGTGAGTGCGCGCATCTCTACCCACCAAGCCTGCGCCCCTTCGACCCTTCCTGGTCGGAAAATTAAAAAAATAAGGCGGCATGCCGCCTTATTACAGGAAATACGGTATTTCTTGAGCATTATGAGCATAACAAATTTCAACGATATTTATTATTCTAACCGTTTTCCTCCATATCACGAAAAATAAACATTATAGAGAAAACTTTATACTATTTCAAACCACCTCGAACCATCCTGGACGCCCATAATCTATTAAAACCACCCAAAGCCAGTTGTAATCACCCCAGGATAGTCTGAAGACCTCAAAACAACCTAGCCCGCATAAATTTTCTCAGGTGGTGCAGCACATATACTGCAGTTTAGCCTGTAAAGATAGTAAAATACAACGTAGCCAAGCTTGAATAAATTTGGTTGATAAACAATGTTTAAACAAACAATTTTGTCTTTCTGCTTTAAAAAGTTTGATTTTCTTAATTCTCAAGTATGGGCTTTTGAGGGCCGGCCGGGCCTTCCCTGGCCAGCCCCGCCCTACAAGTCAGAAATGCGGGCCGTGTAAGGGGTGGTACAGTGTGACCTGATCGATTGCCTTTCTGACTCTCATTTCTGACAGTCAGAATAATTTCCCGCGCTTTCTGACTGTCAGGATTTTCGAATTTTCATTCTGACTTTCATTCTGCTCTGACTATTGAGAACACTGCTTAAAAATGCTAAAAACCGGTTCTGTGCAAGACATAGAAGGTGCAGTCCGGCCAAATTTAGATCCGAAACACGATTTTGAGCAATAAAATTTAAATACCGTATTTTCCCTAATTGATGTCCATTCCCCTATTTTCTGACTAAGATTTCAGAGTGAAAGCTATTTCGGATTGACAATTTCAAGATTTTTCGAGGAATAAAATATAGAAGCCAATAGGCTTCAATTAGAAAAAATCGGCAGTTTGGTGTAATTCGAGTATGTTGAAGTGTGTTAAATTCGATTACATGAGTAGTATTCTGATACATTTGTAAGTTTGTTTAAGTAAATGTTGAGCTCGTCAAGTCTTCAATGCAAAAGTTAGTAAGAGACATGCACTGCATAGCTTTGCTTGCTTTGCTTAATCTTGGCACTATTTCATCTAAAATTCGAGCTACCTTTTGCTCATTCTTAAAATTATTTACAATGCTGTAGTCCCAACCAACTAACCATCTAACAGGGAAATATCATCATTGAACAGAGGAGTATCAGCTAGTAGTTGATCACCAAGTCTCTGACGCAATTCATTTAGTTTTTCAAGTTGAAAAGGACTTAGGCCTTCTGTGCTTATTATAGACATATTTTACAATTTATTGTAATTCAGCCAACAATAAAAAACACTAATTGACTACTTTGACAAGTGGTTTAATTATTATCAGCAATATTAAATCAATTGATACTAAATACTGATGGCAAAACGGACCAAAAAATAAAATTCACTTCACACTCCTGCACAAGATCTTCAAGAAAATATATTTATATGAAAATTGATAATAAGCGCCCACTATCACTTTGAGGACCTATATCTCAGCTCAGAGAAAAAATTTAACAAAGCTGGTTGTTGAATTTTCTTAAAGGAGGAGTAGGGTTGTCGGCTTTTTTCGGCTTTTTTCGACCAAAAAAAGCCGAAAAAGCCGAAATTGAGAGCTGTTTTTGAGCAGCTTATGTTCTTTTTTTTGCAAAGCTTTTTTTACAGAAAGATTATTCAGCCTTTCGGTCTGAACAATGTGTGAAAATATCGACACTGTCTCTTTTAAATTTGCGAGATTTATGCAATGTCGGCTTTTCGGCTTTTTCGGCTTTTCGGCTTTCGGCTTTCGGCGGCCGAAAAAACGAAAAAAGCCGAAAAGCCGAAATGGATTTGCATAAATCTTGCAAATTTAAACGAGACAGTGTCGATATTTTTGCACATTGTTCAGACCGAAAGGGCTGAATAATCTTTCTGTAAAAAAAGCTTTGCAAAAAAAAGGAACATAAGCTGCTCAAAAACAGCTTCTCAATTTCGGCTTTTTTTGTCGAAAAAAGCCGACAACCCTAAGGAGGAGTGAAAGCTGTTAAGGAGATAGTCTCGATACGAAAGGATTAGTCCAAGTTTTGTGTTTTGAATGTGGTTTTAGAACCGTATTTTGTCGACAACTCGGTTTTTCAATGCCAGATCAACTTGTGTATGATTGAAAATTGATAAGCATCATCAATATTCGAATTTCTAAAGGCATAAACTGATTTGGTTTGCGAAAAGGCTGAAATATGCCACGAAAAGATTATTTCTGCCACGAAAATCGACATACCACGAAAAAGCGGAAATGTGCACGAAAAAGCTGAAATGTACCACGAAAAAGCTGAAATGTGCCACGAAAAAAATTATTTATCCCCTTTTTCTGTCCAAGACCAACCAAATTTTGCAATATTTTGCAAGAATTCCAAATTTTTTAGTCATGAAATAACTTGGATCCCTCAGAATCCTATCCGGAATGGCCAGAAGCCCCTGAAGTTGGTTTTTTGGGGGTTTACTAAAGGGGGAGTGAACTTTTTGCGAAAATTCGATTGAGCGGATCAGAATCCCGGTCCGTTCGACTGAATCACTCAGAATTCCAGGTTTATTGGTGGTTTTGAGTGGTTCAGGGTGGAATTCTGAGTGATTCAGCCGATCGGACCGGGATTCTGATCCGCTCAATCGAATTTTCGCAAAAAGTAAACCCCCAAAAAAACAACTTTCAGGGCTTCTGGCCATTCCGGGGTGGGGAATTCTGAGGGGTCCAAGTTTATTCATGACAAGCCGAAGAGGCGCATTTGGCGCCCTAAAACAATGATTTTGAACAATTTTTGGGTCTCGGGTTCGATACGTCCTGAACATTCCCTTTTGAAGAAACTTATGTGGAAAACTTATTGATGTTATTCTTGATGTGCTTTTCGAACTATACGCCATCGATTTACCCTAAGAAACATAAAAATAAACAATTTTGGAAACAAAATTTTTTTTTGACGAAAAGTATGCTTGCTCCCTCAAGGCACATGGTGGCAATTTTCGAAAATGTCATTTTTAGGGGCGATCCTGAAATTATTAGGGCCCTTTTTTTCATTAGCTTTTCTCAGCTCAAAAAACTGGATAGTTCGTGACATCCAAAAAAGTGTTGACTACATAAGTGTGACGCACAAAAACGTGACATACATAAATTTGACAGAGAATCCTATCAAAATACTATATGTAGATTAAAAAATTTGATTGTTTGCAAAATATTGCAAAATTTGGTTGGTCTTGGACAGAAAAAGGCATAAATAATATTTTTCGTGGCACATTTCAGCTTTTTCGTGGTACATTTCAGCTTTTTCATGGCTTATATCCGCTTTTTTCGTGGTATGTCGTTTTTCTGTGCAGAAATAATCTTTTTCGTGGCATATTTCAGCCTTTTCGCAAACCAAATCAGTATGAGCCATTTCTAAATTCCTTCAGAAAATTCCCTAAAAAATCGAAATAATAATAAAAATACAGTCCACTCTCGATATAAGCACACCCCTCAAGTTCGTTCCGCCTAGGGTCCGACACTTTTTAAACCCGATTTTCGAAGTCTTTATAGAACCTGATTCGTCAGTCTGATCAGAAAAACCGTACAGATTCTGATTCCACCAATCAGTTCTCGATATAGCCACAATTTTACCAAAAGACCCGCGCTCTCGTTAAGCACACCTAATTTTTAAAAAAGGTGTTGCTTATATCGAGAGCCGCGGGTCTTTTGGTAAAATTGTGCTATATCGAGAACTGATTGGTGGAATCAGAATCTGTACGGTTTTTCTGATCAGACTGACGAATCAGGTTCGGCAAAAACTTCGAAATCGGGTTAAACAGTGTCAGACCTAAGGCGGGAACGAACTTGAGGGGGTGTGCTTATATCGAGAGTGGACTGTAGTCAAGCTTTTTTCAATAATTTTTTTTCTTTTTCATTTCGATTTTAAGGCATTATTCAGAAGAATTTGAAATTCTGATATTGATGACGCTAATCAACTTTCAATTCTGCAAAAGTTTGTCTGACATCAAAAACCGAGTTGTCGACAAAGTATGGTTCTAAAACAGGGCTGCCATATGTCCTTCTTTAAAAATTTGTCCTTTTTTGGGACCCCAAAACTTTTTTTATTTTCGAAGTTTTAGTCAAAATCTTTTTTTTCGCTTCAAACAAGCAATAACCAGTAGATAAAATGAACTTTTTCCTTCAAATTCCTGTTTTTTACCAAATGTCCTCTTTTTAAATTTTGGGATGCCAGCCCTGTTCTAAACCACATTAAAAACACAAAACTTGGAATCATCCTTTCGTTTCGGACTATCTCCTTAACAGGCTTTCACCCCTCCTTTAACTCTCACGAGCTCTACCGATTTGCTTTTTGGATTTTTTACTAGAGTTGTGAATTTCCCGGAAAATAAGAAACTGGGAAAATTTTCGGGAAAAATAGAAAATTTCCAGAAAATAAGAGATAAATAGAAATATAATCAACATTCACTAAACAGTACTCGTTCTTCAATCAATATTTAATCCTAATTTAGCAAAGAACATTCTATTGACAACAAAATAATACAGTCGATCCATCTATATAACATAACTCAAGGGACAGGGCAAGTTACCACGTTCGACACCTTTTTGACATCCATTTTTTCAAACTTTTACCAGTCTTTTTTGACAATATGATCCCAAATATTGCAAGGATTCCGATTTTTCAATTATTTTATGTGCTCAGTACTTCATTCATTTCTCCCTATCCACAAACCACGATTCATAGTTGTCTAAATTGTTCTGATATCTTTTTTGAGGTACACGGACAATTTCACCGTGAGGGACAATTCACCGTGAGGGACAATTCACCGTGGGGACAATTCACCGTAAGGACAATTCACCGTCAGGCACAGTTAACTGGGGGAAGATGTTGAACATAGTACTAGGAACATACTAGGAAGATGTTGACATAGTTTTGAATAATAAATACTGGGGCCTACCGCATAAAGAAACACTGGTATGCTGCTTTTTCATGCATCCAGAGTCACTTTCGAGTGATTTTTGTGTAAAGTATGTGGGTGTGCGCATCTCAACCCCAGCACCCAAGCCCCTTGCGCCCCCTTCGGGGCGCAGGGGGCTTTGTTGGTTAGAAGATGCGCGCACTAACTTACCTTAGACAATAATTCCGAGCAAGACTCTTGATTAAAATGAATATAGTGGACTCATTGCCGAGATCCAGTGACCAAAAACGGTTCACACTTATTTCCGCCAACTGCTTTCCGCCAACTGCTTCCCGCCAACTATTTTTCCGCCAAACTGATTTCCGACAAACTAATTTCCGCAAGCTGATTTCCGCCAACTATTTTTAAATAAGGTTTTAGCCAGAATTCGGTCTATACTATTTTAATTTTTGTAAGGTGGGGCAAGGGTGGTTTGGACAAAACCACACTGGTTACAAAAGTCACTTAAGACCTGACTTAATTCAAACAATAACCCAAACACTCATTTGAATTAGCGCCAAATCTTGGCACGACATTACCCAACAAGCGCCTCAAACGCTTTACAACTACTTTCATCTCATCTACTCGTCTAATCAGCGAGTCCATTATTTATACAACCCGTTCTCATTATTAACTCTTCCTCGATTTCCAGCTATCAAATTTGTGTCTGGTGAGAAGTTCCGAACTTGCACGCAGCACTTACGCAATCTCAGCAATCAGTCTTTGCTCTTTGCCTTCAGCTCCGTTTAAGCCATCGTCCTTCTGACTTCAGCTTTGGTGGTTCAGCCATGCCAGTCCGATCTCTGCCCTCAGGATATGGTCGTGAGTTGGTTTCAGTTAATTTGGAATCCGAGCGAGCCATGACATGGCTCGCGCCTCAAAGTAATCCAAGGTCGAGACCTGCACCTAGGTTTAGTAAGATTAAGTCCTGCACCTGAAAGGGGTCGCATCTAGTAAGAATCCTTCACTCTATGGAGTGCCATTTAGTCTTAAGACTATTGGAAGTAAGACTCGTAACTCTCCGAAAGAGGAGTTGATTCCTGTTCAGATCGAAGGCATATC
>SADC01000769.1:0-24744 GCA_004194705.1 Ditylenchus dipsaci | reverse complement strand
TTTAAAAATGTACTGCTTTATCATTTTTTCTGATAAACTCAATGAATTTTTCTTTTTCTTTAATCAGAATCGACGGTTATTAGAAAACAAAAAAATAGAATTTTTCATTCGTCTTCTCTTCTTCATCGCTAAACATTCTACCTCCGGATTCGGCAATAATGACTTAACAAGATAGCAGTTGTTGATCGATTCGTTTTCTGATCAGGACAAAACGCATTTTGAACGTAGAACAATAAAAGTGTGCAATGTCTCCGACAAAATCTTTTTATAGCGTGTTTTGTCGTGTTGCCCACGAGTATCTCTAGCAAATGGTACATTAACATTTATAAACCGAAAAAATGTCATTGATAAATTAACAGATCAAAAACTTTAGCCTCAATTCAAATTACCGAATTTTCAGTTTTTGTTGAAGTAAGTAAGTCGGCACTTGTATATCGGCACTTGTATAGGAATCAAAAAATAATCATTTGAACTTTTCTACATAGCAGCATCGGCGTGGTGCACAAAAAATTACAAGGGATTTTTGCGTCACGATTTCTTCAGCACCAGCGGTTTAAATAACTAACTTTTTATTGATAGGCCGGTGCCGATGTCTGAGCTACCTAATAATCCACAACACCGGGCTAGGTAAATCAATAACTGCTAAAACAGGTGCTTGAAGTTAAGCCGGTGCTGAGATTTACAGAATCATAAATCTATTAGATTGAGATCCGAAACACTCCACTCAATTCATATAAAAAACCACAAACGAAAAGAGCGGAACGAGGGAGGGTCTAGTTGTGCTCAGCCCGAAAATTTAGACTGGGGTATGATAACTATATCTGCGGGTTGTGCAGCTGTACAGAGTCCTTCAAATACACTCTGACGCTGACTTTCTGATCAGACTGCAATCGTTTGATCTTTTTACATGAAGATGCGCACACCACATACCTTAGACACAAATCACTCGAAAGTGACTCTGGATGCATGAAAATGTATGCATACCAGACTTTTTTTTATGCAGTAGGCTCCAGTTCTCAAAACATGATGTTCACATCTTCTTGTTAATGGCCCTGTGCGATTGGTGACCCACGTTTATTTCCTTACTCTCCCTATACAATACTTCCTTTAAAAATTCAAAAGGCACAATTGTAAATTTTTAAAATTTTGACTAAAAAACCTGATACCCCCCATGGTTAAGAAAAAAATCTTCGCATAATAAAAATAGATATATAAAAAAGATATATGAAAAGAAATATATAAAATAAAAAATATCAACAGGGGGCCCAAGGCGAAAATGTTGCCCCTTAAAAGTCAATAGGCCCACACCGGTTCTACTCAAAACGGATTTAGTTTTATTCCTTATTTTTAGATCTCAGTTAGGGTTTATATTTGAACAATACCGTATTATCTCTAATAAGACCCACTCTCCAATAAGGCCCCACCTTCTAATAAGGCCCATGTCTTTAAGAGGTGTTGAAAAATAAGCCCCACTCAAATAAGGCTAATTAGGTAAAAAGGCAATTCTTATCAGACCCACCTTCTAATAAGACCCCACCTTCAAAGAGGGGTGAAAAATAAGGCCGCATGGGGTCTTATTAGAGATAATTACGGTATGCTATTTTATACAGTAGTTATTGCCCTTTGTAGGCTAAAACAGGATTTTGACGAAACTATTTTTAAAATAATTATTTTTAGTCATGCACAAAACATGTTTTGGTCTTGCACAATATGCTTAATTTACATAAATCCTCCTTGTGTGTAGACCAAAGCAGCACTTTCACTTCCCACTGCGCTCGCTGATCGACAAGAGAAACCCATACCTGACTGGTTAATAAGACCCGAGAAGAACAAATCTTATAATAAGGACAGATCCTATCCTGATCTGCTAGAAAACATATTTATTGATAAAACGGCGTTCCTAGCGTAAAAAATCATGTTCCTGGCAAAAACCCGTGTTTTTGAGCGATTTCTTCTCTTAGGCAAGTCACCACTCATTTTGTAGCTAATCCGATGTGCTACAAAATGAATGGTAACTTGCTTGAAAGAAGTCCGAAAAAAGTGAGTTAAAAGCTCAATGTTACAAGCACATTTTTCGGATTTCACGGTCAGGGGCTGTTTAATCGAGTAAAGACACTACGCATCAAATGTATAATCGCCTCTAGTGTGTTTCTTCTCACCTCACACAACCGCTTATGTAGCATAATTATTAAAAGTACGCAGGACATAAAAAAAAAGGTCATCAGAGATCAGAAGGCAGGAAGATAAAATCAGTCTCTAAATATTGTGAACTATGAAGTCTCTGAAGAATAATATTGGTTTTTTTTTCGATACAGAAACATAAAATGTGCAGATTTTAAAAATTTTAAATAAGAGTTACACGGTAACGTTGCAAAGCCATGGATTCCAAAGGGTTCTTCTCCTGCTCTCACTTATTTTTGTGTCATAGTAGAGAAGCTGAAAGAAGTTGTCACGGGGCTCACAGGCCATAGGTAAGCTATCCCCATGTTTGACCACCAGTTTTTGAATAATTGCCTCCTGTATCTTCCTTGTCACGCCCAACACAATCACTGACATCAAGGCTGTTAAATTGTTCACAGTTGTCGAGCACATACAAAATTGAATCGTCAGTGATCAGAGGCAGCATTCAATGCTCAAATCCTGAAAGTCATTTAAAATAATAATATAACAAACGAAATTTAGTAAATATACCTGAGTCGAGGATTTCTTTCAGCAATGACTTTTACATTTGAATCACTCAAATATTTTATGGTATCCAAACCTAATATTTCCAGCTGCCTAAAGTTGGTCAAATAAAGAGCCCATTTTCGGTGTAGTCTCGCCTCAGTTTCATATGCATGAATCAGAAGAAGAGTTTTCAACTGACTGATTCTGCCGATGGATCGGAGTAGTTGTCAGAAAAAGATTCGATAGGACGTATCTCCAAATAGATTAGCTCTTTCATGTGTGCAAAAGAAGGCCATGCACAGACATATCTCCATAGATGACCAATGTCTTGAGGCAAAATTTATAAATTAGTTGGCATTTATAAACTGAGGGGGGAGGGTTTGTTTGTTGAGAAAGGGTGCGCATTTTATGTTAAAATAGTTTTTGACGTCTCCTGAGTAATCTTCATATACACTAAAAACGACGAAAAATATATTTTCTAACACTTTCTTACACTCAGAGTTTATTTTTCGCAAAAAAAATTTGGTCAAAATTTGATATTTTCACTTGTGGGACCAGGTAAGTCATCATCAAGAGGTACCTAAACACCCCAAAAGTTGAATTTGAACATAATTTTCAATACTGGGCTACCGCACAAATGAAACTCGGTATTTTTCTTGTTGAGACTCACTAAAATCTCAAAAATTTTCGCTTTGGTCCCCCTGCGGTTCGTACTCATTTGCGCGCACACTGATTTGCGCGCACTCATTTGCGCGCAATTCATAAGTGCCCGCCTTGTGGCTTGATTGAGAATAATCATTATTTTATCGAGTTGAGAAAGATCAAAAATAAAGAACTTTAGAAATTCTGGTAAATAGGAAGTAGGACAATCGTGGTCTTCTTAAGTTTAGATTTTTATTAGTTCAATTTAAAAAAGCTAAAAAAAGCAAAAACCTTTTCCCGAAGCTATTTTTATTTCTAAAACAGAACAACTCAATAACGATAAAAGACAAATTACATCAATTAAGAGATTTTCTCATTCTCCATGGCCTTGCTCTTCTTCCTGTCGCAAAAAAGGAAATTTGACTAGGTGATGCTGCAAAGCTCTCAAAAAATTCATTAAAAGGGTTAAAAAGGTCCATCAAGAGCCCACCGTTAATTTCCCGCAACAGACGGAGACCAGGCGGAGATAGAAAGTGAAAATCGGGGCATCCTTCAGTCGCTCTAGAATTCAGAATCAATAAAAGCGATCAATAAAAATTTTCCTTAGAGTCATGAAGCGAAACCTCACAGCATTCTCATTTGCGTGATGAATTCCAATCATTCAACTTCATTGACCGCATGTTGACACTACTTGCTCTCACTGCTTTTTTTGGCCTTGAGATATCGTCTTGCGATGCCGTATCAGTTGGAAGCGCAGGTAACTGGTAATCTTTAAGCCCGTTTCTCCATGAAACGACAATTCCTGTTTAGGAAGATCCTAATTTAGCGACTGCAGTTGACTTTTTCTGGCAATGTCATCTCGACGCTATTCCCCAAAATTACTAAAGTGAAGGAGAAATAAGATATTACCGCAAGGGCATTAGGACTTGATAGACAGGCATGGAAATAAGAAGGTACAGATTTTCCACAGAGCAAAATTCGCTTTGCTGTTCCGGACACGCTGTAGAAAGCTTTCGTTACACGCACGATTTACGCATCTCCAGTTTTGAATTCTTCCTGAATTGAGGATGCGACACATTATTTATTCGTAGCAGCTGACGACCAAGCATTGCCCTTCTCTGTTTTGATAGCGATGCAACACCTTGGAAAAAGTAAAAATCAGGATTAGAGTAAAAATATAAACTTTACAACACTAACATACATGATTAGATGGTTGAACTTGATTTTGAGTTTGAGGCTAGACATTAGCTGCCAGACATTATCCACGTTAATAGCCATCGATGTACCTGAACACAATAATAATAGAACGAAAATCCGAAGAGTGGTAAAATAACCGTGAATAATGCTTCTGTGATCCTATAAATTTGAACCACGAATCTAAAAAACAATCTGGCAGACGCTCATGAGTTGCGCGCAAATGAGTGCGCGCAAACTAGTGCGCAAATGAGTAGTAACGCCCCCCTGCTGTTTTTGTAATTTTATATTTGTTTTTACGATTAGGCTTAGCAAAAGTTGGCCAGCGTATGTTAGGTAAGGCTCAAATATGAGTTTTCTGGCATCTTTAAGTCATTCTGAACATACGCTGAACAACCCTTGCCTGAACCTTAGCCTTTTTTACAAAAAAAGCAGGGGTGACAAGGCAAAAAATTTATGTTTTGGGGGGAGGTTGGTCTCAACAAGAACAATGCGTGTAATTCTGGTATGAAATATGTGCCAAAAGAGTTATTTCTAAGAAGTACTTCTGATTAACTAGATATTTTTAGTCGAATATCAACTGATTTATGACCACATTCAAGAATACGAAAATCAATATGTTATTTCAGTCCGTGCTTGTGCAGAATTTCACATTAATGTTATGAGCACAAGATAGTGTTATTGTATCTTTCAAAAACTCAGAAAAAATATCGTCAAAGGCGTTTTTAAAAATAGTCATTTTATTTCATTCGTCATTTCATTTGAAAGCTCTCAGATTTCCATTTGTTTTGAGCTGTAGATCGCTCTCTTTTGAATTAGTGAAGCCTAATTTTGGCTGATTAAAAAATTGTACATTTCATTAAATTTTAAGAAAAGACAAAAACGTTTTATTCAATAAGCAACAAAGTTCTTTTTTTCACTGATTTCTAAAGTTCTCTTATTTTTTTTAACGCAAATTTCGAGAGGGCGACGTGTTTAATTTATTTATTCGATGTTCCTTCGACTTGAAGCGGCTACTGAGCTTTAAGGCTTATCATTGTAAATCGAATTTTCATTCATCCCAAATGGACAATTTTTTTTACTAGCTATGACTAGGCTAATAGAATTTTATTTTAAAGTCTGAGGAGAGTCCATATTGAAATAATAAATCTCCAAAGTCTTAAAATTTTTCAGAAGAATGACTTACTGTTGGAGTCTAGAAAACATTAAATTCAAATCACAATCTCGAATCGCTGCACTAAGCTCAAAACGCTCCAGCTCGTGGCATCTATCAGCAATTTGAGCGACTTGAACATTATCTATTTCGTAGTCAGAAGAGATTATCAAGCTTTTAAGTGTGTATGGAAGATTGTCAAAAGACTGCTTCCTGATGTCGAACCAATCCAGGGCTAGTTTTTCAAGCAAATTGCATGTTTTGAAAAAGTCATCCAATGATACAGTCTGTAAAAAGAAATTATAGTTCACTTGTGATCAATGAAAAGCAGCTCTTATTTGAAAAAAAGCTTGGTGCTAAGCAGACAAGTTTGCTGAAAAGTCAATTGAAAACTTACATTTGCCGCATGCCATTGATTCTAATGCTTTTAAGTGTGCTGAAGCGATCAGCTATTTTTGAGAGCTGATAATGATCAAGTTTGTAACCAAAACTCAAATGATGCAACTTATTTGCTGGAATTCGACTCAAAAGTATTTTCCAGTAATCAGCAAAGCTGTGTTGACGAAGTTGCCATTCAAGATGACATTTTTAAGTAAGCAAAAGATCTGTTGGAAATGGCAGCAAACTAAAATTTGACAGTGTCGAAAATTAGGACAGAAAATTGATAGGAATTTTAGCTGATTTCAAAAAAATTACTGAACAGGAAATGAAAATTATTGGCACAGGTAGCCAGAAAACTAAAAAAGTTTACAAAAATTACAGATTATTACCTTCTTCTTTGACTTCTCAGTAAGCTTTTCTTCTGTAATATCGGTCCCACTTTGTAGAACATCAGGCCTGGCCATGTAAATATTAAAGAAGGTCGTTTTGCGCCAACTGTGAGCTCGAATAATTTGCCACCACCTGCGACAAACTCTTTCCACGAGAATTCTTGTTTCAAAGTCCAGTAGTTCGAATATTTGGGTCTCAAAACAGGCACAAGTTTTAGAATAAATGATAGAATTTCAATTACATGATCTCCACTGGCAGGCTCTGGATACCGACTGATCCTTGTGCAGTGATCTAAATAAAACGCTTTGCTTATTAGTAAGCATTAATTTATTCAGTTTACTAATTTTGACTTGGACTGAAATCCTTCGTAGATCGAAATTTTGCTGAATTTGTAGATATTTGACATAACGGATAGGATGAAAGACTTTCTGTACAAATATATTTTGATAAATCTAGATTATATATGGTGTTATGAATTTTCTGTTTAGTTGTGACATTGTATGTAAATTTTGAGTTATAGTAAATTTTCAGGTAAAACTGCTGTTTAATTTAATTTTGAAGGTCTTAGGTTAATTTTTATTCGGCTCACTCAAAGGTTGTGAAAGAAATCGGATTCAATTTCATTCTTCCTTTTCTTCTTCCTATTCCAATCGATCATTTTTCAACGTTTTTTCCGTCTTAGACAATTGCATTTTTTCGATAAGGCGACAAAATAAACAATTTTAACTTTAAATTGCCGGTAAATTTTTTTTAAATTTACTTATAATTAGAGATAGAAACAAGACAAGATCTTGGCCAAGATTTTGTCTTGTCTTGCCCCAATTTTGACTGAAAATCTTGTCTTGGGATCTTGCTTGGTCATTTCTAGAAATCTTGGTCTTGGTCTTGGTTTTCTGGCCAATCTTGTAGGCAAAATTTACAAATAACCCAATAACCTATTTTATTAAATCTGTACCGTAGATACAACAACTTCTCACAACAAGTAACTTCAATAACAAAATTGATAACTGGCAAAGCTCTATTCAGAAATATAAGCATTCCGCCTTTTCTGGGCTCAAATTACTCCTCCTGTAATCGTACACATCTCTTGCAACGGAGAATATTTGCTCGCTTGGCTGGCTTGTGGCTGGAGCTGAGAGATAACGGCGTGCAAGCTTAGCGAGAGTCGGATAACTGAGTTCGTTTGCCTAAGTAATCGATAGTTGGAAATATTTCAAAAATCTCCTTAAGCATTACCTTCCAAAACTGGAGGGGATTTCTTCCGGGTCAATGCACTTGCGTTTATTGAAAGCCTGTAATTCTATCATTGCCGAATCGACTGAAAGGGATTGTTGACCAAAACCATCCTCGAACAATTGGCTGTGCCGTCCAAAGAAGGATTGATGACGCTTTGGCATCGGGGATTGAACCTCTTGAAAATCAAAACATATACAATGGTTCTGTCGTGAAGTTATTTTACCTGTTTCTTCAACATATGGTGCCTCTTCATCCTGTCTACATTCTTCACTGATCCACGCTGCAATATGTGCTTGAAATTCGGGCTTTCTAGAAGCAGTCCTGTCCTTGAAGCGAGGGTCCAAAAACATTGAACCCATGGATCCTAAAAAAGAATAGATGAATGAGATTAAGGAGAAAAATTAGTTAACTACTTTTCGTATTCCACGTTGAATTTCTCACCAAGTAGACCGAGCAGGCTGATTCGAATTTGTTGCAGCTTGGGGTCGGAAATGTCGTATATATCTCTTGTTAAAGCTCTCGCGATAGGAAACTGTATCGAAATCGGTTCATCTGCTCTGCACATCTGTTGGACGCAGACTCTAGAGGATCCATAGTGAAACCAGCTTTTTGACGATAGACCAGTCTTCCGAATTGAGGTTCAGATCCGTCTTATCCCAACGCATTAAGTACATCTCGATAGATTTTTGCTGTTCTTCGAGAGACGGCACATATAGTACGAAGAATTCCAACGCGTAGGCTCATCCTACAAAATTGTGATAAAATGTGCCTGGTTTCTTAAATATTACCTGCTTCAAAGTATGCTGTGGAAGATCGAGTGCCTTTTGTTCAGCTTTCAGTCGATCACGAGCCAACAGGGAATGCTTGAAGTGACCCACAAGAGCACGGCATCGCTTCAGAACTGCCGAAATGTTTGGCTCCTCGAATATCGATTTGCTGACCACCAAATTTAGTTTATGCGCGCCGCAGTTTGCATGCAGGTACCCCTCGGTTTCAAAGGCCTGTAAAATATAGTCAAAAATCACAAATTATCAAAGAACTGAAGGATACCTTCCGCATATTAGCACCCTCATCTCGCAAAAACACGTGACACTTTTCGAACGGAATAGACCACTTCTCTAGCATCTTGTTTACCTTATCTCCAATTGTCTCAAGTTGTGATTGCCAGAAAACGGCTCGACGCATAACACGAATTTGATACGTTCCCACTTTGAATTGATTCCGTGCGCAGTTAGGCTAAAGGAACAATAGGTAATCTTTAAATCTTTGCATAAAAACCTGATGAAAGACTCAGTAGGGCCTGACCACAAATCGGAAGTGAAGGAAAGAACTGGACAATCCTTTATAAGTACTTTGACCCTAGTTTTGACCATTTCGTACATTCGCGGAAGCACCCAGTCAGCATAGTGATGGTATCCTACACAAAAAAATGTTTTGACTTGCTGAAATGTGATGAAATGTCATCAAACTTTTTAGACTGTCTCGGTCAGATAGAGCTAGAAGAGGCTTAAACGTAGGCTGATCGACAGTGAAGAACGGTAGATTAGCACATGCAATGTAATGAACAACCTTTTTGTCTAGAGAAGAGAGCTCACCTATATAAAAGTGACAATCTATAACTCGAATGAGCGCAAAAAATCATACCCTTTGGCAGAATTTTTACAAACTGTTCCATTGAGTTCTTTACAGATGCTTGCTTTTCTCCAATTTCCTTCAACTTAGCAGCATATTCGGCATGAGTCTTAGCGTGCACAAACAGTCATTAGTTCCATGATTTGTCATCTTAATAGTTTTTGGCAAGCTTCACACTGAGCTTCACTACCGGAATTTTTGAGAAAAGACCAATCTTCCAGATATCACTCATCTAAAGTATGAAGACCTTGAAACACACATCAAACAATATAAAAAGCACAAGATAAAGAACAGGGAAACATAGTGCGTAAAAAATTATATATCACTAGCCACGAGTTTTTGCTATAAAAATTTGTACTATTAATCTTGGTTTTTGGCCAAGATCTTGGCCAAGATCTTGCTTGGCCGTTTTGAAAATCTTGGTCTTGGTCTTGGTCAAAACTTCGGTCAAAAATCTTGTCTTGGAATCTTGCTTGGTCCCCACTTTCTATCTCTACTTATAATGTCACATCCTTACAAATTTAATTTTCAGTGTTGTGTTAATTAGAGCATAAAATATAAGAATATTTTTTCCGATTTCATTAGCAAGTTCATTATCTTAAGATTTTTATAATGCCTAAAGATTAGATTATTAATAATAATAAGAGATGTGAGACATGGCTGAAATGTGAGACACATGCCCAATTTTTTATGGACAAGTACTTTTTCTTCCACCTTTTCCAGAAAGTGCCTTCTTTTTTTTCTTTGGTCAAAGAAGCAAATATCTATCTGTTATGTTTATGATGTTATGTTAAATTTAATTTGTTATAAGACCGTCTATTTGACGCCAAGGTGCATTAAGGTAAGGCGGGCCCTGTGATGAGACGTTCCTCCTTATAGAGCATCCTCCTGCAGAATTATTGTAAAAAAATCAGTCGGCCACCCAATTATAGAAAATGCGGTACTTAGATATAGTAGGCGGACAATATCTCTCTGTCTGTAACGCTGTTTGAATTCACACCAAATTTTTTCCGTCCATGGTATATTTAACACAGAGCTCCGAATGAAAAATTTCAAAAAAGGACGTTTGTGTAAAAAAGGACATGTTGACTATTTTGAAGTAAAAGGCTGAGGGAAACTTGTCAAATAAATCGGAAGCACCCTTAAAAACTCCCAAATGCCCCGAAACCACTCAAAACCACCTTAAATGGCTCTAAACCACCGTGAACAGTCCAAATTGCCAACACCATAACGACCATGAACACCTAAATGGCCTAAAACCACGCAGAACCACCCATAACCATAATAACCACCTATGGGTGGTTATTATGGTACTCCCCATACCTAATGCGAAAATTCAATTGATTTTGCACCCATAGGGATTCGAATCAGCAACCTCGGTTATGAATATACGAGGCCCTACACCAACCTCTCTCCTTTTCAGGATCGCTCAGAAACCACCCCGGAGTGGCCAAAAGGCAAAAATAAATGGTTCTTAGGAGTTTACTTAAAAGGGGTAAGCTTTTTGCGAAAAAGCGAGTGAGCGGATCAAAATTTGGGTCCGATGGGCTTAATCGTCCAGAACTATAGATTTGGGGTGGTTAAGAATGGTTTAGGATGGATTAGTGTGGAATTCTGGACGTTTAAGCTCATCGGACCGAAATTCTGATCCGCTAACTCGCTTTTTCGCAAAAAGTTTACCCCTTTAGTAAACCCCAAAACCCAGTTATTTTTGCCTTTTGGTCACTCCGGAGTGGGTTCTGAGCGAACCTGAAAATTGAAGTATTGGTATAGTGCCTCATATATTCATAACTGAGGTTGCTGGTTCTAATCCTTCCGGCCAGCAGTAAACGCTCATTGCCTGTCAACACTGTTACACATGTCATTCACTGATTCACTTCCTTCACTAATTCACTACTTTAACACCTAGATACCGCCACCTGCGCAACAATACTTGGACACTCTCTGTACTAACACGTGTATGCTAGGCCCTCGTTACCATTTGAGTTTCACAATATTGCGCAAAATGTGGGAAATCCTGCATGTGTTTAGGGATAGGAACACAAGTGACTTTGTATGGTTAATGTGCATCTATGCCAGAAATTACAGAGCCTTTTTAGAGTTTGAAAGACTTAGGGGTGTTTAAAGGGCATGCTCGCTGCGGATGGGAATATTTCGAAAGGCATGTACCAGGTCAATTCAATAGAGAATTGTTTTTGAATGCAAGTTTGTTGAGTACCCTCTCGTGATGAGCGAAAAAAAAACACTGTCACCGATGAATAGCATCATTGTCTCACCAGTATAGCAGCGGCGTATTGTCAATATCAGTCGTCAGTTCAATTCCAATTAAAAGCATTATTGACGCTACTCGGTAATATCACTCCCCGCCCCTCAAAAAAGCTGCTCGGAAATGTTATAACCCTTAACGTGTTTTGGAAAATGTACTTATTTTTTGATTCAAAATCTTATTTTTTTTCAAAAATGTGCTTATTTAATACAAATTGAAATTTATATTCCGAAAATGACATTTTTGTCGCGAAACGATTTCTTCTCATAATCGTTGAAGCGTTCAAAAAAATCCAATTGATCACAAAATAGGGTTTTTCCTCGTGCGTCGAATGACATCTTGCACAGTGCAAAGTGGAAGAGATTCAGGCAAAAAGAGGTCTATTTTAAGCATAGTAAACATAAGATATATTCACTGCTTATATTCAGTTCCATGAATTCCATGAAAATTACAAAGATAATATTTGTAACTCCATCTAAAAACATGCTCTACAAAAAAAACTATTAAAAATAGGGTCAAAATTTTGAAGTAACATAGTGAATAAAAAACCGGTCCAAAGTTACAGAAAATCAACTTCAAATAGTTTACAAAAATTAATGAATTAACCAATTTTCACGAAAAAGATTTTACTGGTATTTACCGGACTTTCAACGCTTTCGTAATTTAGCGGTAATGCACCTGTGCGGAAAATTTCGATTTTCTTTTTCTGATAAAGAAAAAATCAATGCAGGTGGTGAGACGATTCGCGGAAGAAAATTTGACGGCGGAAAATTCGGCGAATTTCAAAAGAAAAATCTCTTCTCGGCGAAAATTTCCGGACTTTTTTTAGTTTCAATGATAACTGCCTTGAGTGGAACTCAGAATATGAGTAAATTCCGAGACTAAACTTTTAATGAAAATGAAAAAATTAGCAGGAAAGAATGATTTGACGCTCTGGGTGAATTGATCAACCGTGAATTGTTCAACTGGTGAATTGATCAATCGGTGAATCCATGAACCGGTTAATTGATCAACGGATTCCAAATTCATATGGTTTATTGCTACGAATTTAATTTTGAACCTCTCTTCTTCGAATTGATAAGTGATCAAGCTGATTTATTTGTTTATAAACAAAACAAACAAGTATTAACATGCCATATTCTATAATCACGAATCGGGTAAATTTGACACAAATGCACAACTTCGCGAGTCTCTAAAATTTTCATATTTTTACTTTGTTAAATATTTCCTTTCACAAACTTGCTCTATGCAAATGTTTTCCGCGGTTAAGAATAATTTCAGACTTTATGAAAAAAAATTAAAAAACTTTTTTTCCGTACCATGGTACGGTATCATGGTTTTTCCTATTTTATAAAGATTTGACCTGGAATCACCAACCCGACGCATATTTTTTTTGACATAAGCAACAAAACCAAACAAATGAAACACCAATGATATAACAACAACTCTATTTTTCAATGGCTTTATTCTCGAAGCTCGCTTCTTCTTCATCATCGTCTAATGCTGACGATGCACTGAGGCAACTGGTGGACCATTGGAAGAACGCCTCGCCTACCTTACGCTATTCCTGCCTCACGCTTCCCCTTTAAGCCATTCAGACGGGAAACCTGATTCGGCAATAGCTTTTTCAAGGTTCAGGGTTGGTATGTTCTCACAATCTTGACCTCTGTCGATGCACCTAATTGAACTAGGATAGAAGTTTTGTAAATATTCAGGTAGCGTGTCTTCACTATAAAATTTCATCCACGAAGAGTGATCAGATAGAGAAGATAACCTCATATTCGTGTTTATCGTCCACCATAGTTGGTTTTTTGAACTGAACTCAAAGGTATTGCCAAAAAAGTAATGGCGCCAGCACCGAAAAAGGTCCGTTTGTTGAAGTATTGATAAACGTCATTATACAGGCATTGTACATTATACACGTGGATACAGATCCTGAACACGCAACTTTAGATAAAATTAGCCTCCGGATAGACCCCGGAGGCGTGTTCCAAAAATTAAGGTTTGTCCATAGACACTATTCTCAAAATGAGGCTAGGTCAGGACATCACTAGTACCTTGTGATTATACTGGGTATAAAACCAAAGAAAAAGGTCTTGCAGACTTATTCATAGCTGCAACACTTCAATTATGGGCTGGGCTGCACTCTGTACTCTAGTTGTCTAATCTCTCGTGTGCATAGATAATGCCTCACTGCGTCTTTAATTATCTCTTATGGACAAAACATTTTCTCTGCGTAAAGGAGTGCACGGCTTTTCAAAAAGGTCCGATAAAGCTTTTTGAATTTTTTCTGAAAATAAAAAAAAACCTCGAATTTGACTAGAAAACCGTGTTCCAGACTTAGAATGGCTTCTCGTTTTCGTGTATAACTCACCCTCTGAAATGCGAACCTACGCACTTTCGTGCAAGGCAAGTCTCATTTAACTTTTTGTCTTGTATTTGGCGTGAATCCCGGACTTTCATTGGGCTTGTACTCGAAACTTTAGAATAAAAGGTGAAAATTTGGTTTTGATGACCTTCGTCTACTTTTTAATTTAATGTCAAATAGACTAATAATAAAAAATTGGAAAGGCAACTGTCTTCTGTTTGATGTTCTTGGCTGCGTTGGTGGGCGTAGTCGGTCGAGAGTCGAGAGAGAGGACGCGGCTTTGGTTTCGGCTGAGGTGGAGGCAAAGCAATAGAGTTCTTTAAGATAGACTTTGAAGCAACTTCGTTAGTAGGTTGACTAAAAAAGAAGACCGTGAGATCAACATTTTTAATGTAAATTGAGAAACAGACGATGTTTCTGTCGGAGTCGAGCTGTTTGGCTTGAGAAGCACAGCAGCGCAAGTTAGCTTCTGAGGAGCAGCACCGGTACTGATAGCGTTGCAAGACAAAAGAGAAATTGGAGGCGATGGAGGACGGAAATTCTCTAGACGATTTCCACTATTCATAGAACAATAAGATCTTCTTTATAGCCTAAATTAGTGCATGTTAAAGGGGCATGCCCACGCTAATAAGAGATGGTGCCGGGAATTCATTTTTTTTCCCGAATCATTGAGCTTCTCTACGGAATTTTCAACTCGGTTTCTAACAAAACCATACCTAAAATTAAATTGTAGGCCTTGATTTGTCAGAAACCAAGTAAAAAAATCCGTACAGAAGTTCAATGATTAGGAAAAAAATTTGAATTCCGGGCACCACCTCTTATTAGCGTGGGCATGCCCCTTTAAAGGGGGGGGGGGAGGGAAACTTTATATACGCATCGCCCTAGGTCACAGGTTCGACTACCACTGGCTGCAAGCCCTGTTTTTTCTCTTCCTTTTATTTACAAGTTCACTGTCAAAATGTAGCCAAGCTTCAGGGCTTTCATTTGAGCTATCATACAGATGAAAAATTTGTATAAAGTTAAGGCTAAATATAAAAAAACCAATTCGGTGAAATCGTCAATAGGACTATACCAGTACTTTTCGGTAGTATCCTGGAACTGACGTTTTTTCCCAATTTTAATTTGCATACTCATTTGCAACCTTACACTCAAAATGTAGCCCCATAAAGTCCCCCTCTTTAAAAAAGCTTCATTTTTATTTGCTATGCAGGTCCTTGAGGACGATAACTCAAATAAACAATTTGTTCTGGTAAATATTTTGGTCCAGAAGTATTTTGCTATCGTCCAATTCATTATAGTTTGCGTCTTGAAGAAGATAATGATCTGACGATATATGGCTATATCTGCTATGGCTAGCATGTATTTCTTGTATCACTGTCAGAGGAGTTGTGTTTTCGGTGTAGTTTACTTTGTGGATTTTTCGCATGTTGAGAACATGGACTTTTAAAGTAGACCTTAAATTAATTTCTATAGTGGATTTATCAGGAATACGCAGATCACTAAGCCGTTGGTTGCTTTGTGAATTTAGGTTGAACACCCTCCATCTCCCTTCTCCTAAATTGCAACAAATTTGTGATCATAATAAATTAAAGATACTTTTTGACGAATAGTATTAAAAAGAGGGAATTCGGCACTTCGAAAATTTGGCCTTCATGGTGCAGCCTACACATTTGAGTCAGAAACTCAGATCGCAGTTTTATAAGAAAGTCTGTCTTGTTATTTATAAACATAAGTTGAAGTTTGGTGACCACTTTTTTGTCAACCTTCGTTTGTCCAAAAAAGTTTCATAAAAAGCTGGCATCTCAAAATTTACTTTTTCCGACTGTGCTAAATTTCATGCTATGCGAAATCTTATAAACTGCTTTACACGTATGGGACAGAAAACAACTGAGAAAACAACCATTTTATGTTATGAATTGGAGAAACTAAAAAGTAATTTCAATGTAAAATTTCAACTCTGCTTGACAAATCCTGAACCCGGACACCAGAATCGATCCCAGCGTGGTTGATCTGCTTAGCAAGCTGCCATGGAAGTTAATAACTCACTGTAGCTCGAGATAATAAATATTTAAATGGGCTTTTTTTAGCATTTTATCAAATATTTATTGTCTTGGCCGGATTTTGAAATTTGATAGTGAGTCAGAAAACTCAGATCGCAGTTTTATAAGAAATTCATAATACTGATCACGATTCCGGTATTAGAATTTAGATTTGTAAAGCAGCGTGAAAGTTTTAGGTAAAATTGATATTCAGTTTTTCCAATTCATAACATAAAATGTCTGTTTCTCACTTGTTTTCCAGCCTATATGCCAAGTTTGCTCGGCTTTTCGTGTGGGGCAGATAATTAGTGTTTATATAACATATTATTATTGACCAAAACTCGAGATTATGGTTAAAAACAGACTAAAGTTACTTAACCTTAAAGAAATACGTGGATACCAGAAAAAGATTTGATTTTTACCGGTTTCCAGTTTTAATTCCAAGTATTTTGCGTCCACGCCTAATTTGAATGCTTCTGAAAACTCTTGGAATAAATCCTCAAGACGGTCATCATCAGGCACATTGATGTTTCTGGTGAAAGTTGCACGAATTGCCAAACTATTGATTCTGGAAAAAAATATTGTAGACAAAAAGTTTCAAAATTGGATATTTCACAAACACGTCTTCTCTTCTGCAATTATCTGTGAAAGATTATTTCAAATTGTTTTTTTATTGAAAAGCTTAAAGGGCCATTGCCGTCCCCGACAACGGTTGTCCCCCGCCAATTCAAATTTTTTTCTGAATCATTAAAATTCTGTACTAATTTTTCAACTTGGTTTCTAACAAAACTATACCTAAGATTAAATTCTAGTCCTTGTTTTATTAGAAACCAAGTTGAAAAATCAGAACAGAAGTTGAATGATTAGGCATGAATTGGCGGGGGACAGTTCAAAACAGGTGGCAATGGCCCTTTAAGTTTTTGCTTAAATGGTGCCCGCCTTATTGGATATTAATTTAAATTAATCAAGGTAAACCATTTTTAATCCTTTATAACTAGGCTTATAGAATTCAAAAAGAGCGTTTTTATTGAACAAAATGGCAATGCAGAAACTTTTGAATGTATAGTCGATCATAAAAATTAAAATTACATAACTCTATTTAGCATAAATCTCTATTTAAAGGGGCACACCATCGCGTTATACAACAATTAAGGCGAAGACCAGAAATTTCTTTTTCTCATGACTGTTTTCTGTAGGCGTTCTACTTGATCCGACGAGAGTTTTTTTGCCTACTTTTTAAACATAGGGTAAGGTCTTAAATATCAAATTTGACATGGATAAGTGAAAACAAAGACGATTTTTTTTAAATTGCTAATCCCAGCCTTAGTTTGCGGTGTGACGCGCTGCTATGTTTTCAACATAACTTTAAAACTTGAAGATTTGCTTTGGTCATAGCTAAATTATCGGAAAGTAACGCTCTATTAAACATAGACTCTGTTTATCATAAGGTTTTTGGCGGTCGCCTGAATTATGTAAAATAGAGCTTGGACTGTATGGAAAAAATGTGCCGGTAAGAAATGGGTAAGAAATTTAAATTGGTACCCCCGGTTGTTTTTTAACGTGATTTTTTAGACTTAGTTAAGCGTTTGCCAGCGAATGTTAGAACGGAATCGAACATGAGTCTGAGCTATATTCAAGTCCGTCCTAACATACGCTGATCAACCCTTGCCTGAGCTTGAAAAATGGAAGGGATCAAATAACAAGGACCAAGGCTAAAAACACCTCATGAGAGAAACTTTGATCACCGTGTAATTTTTTCTGCTTGCTAATTATCAATTCTTGAGAGAAATCTATGTCCATTCGTTGTTTTTCTGCGTTCTGCTAAGGAGTAAGGGCTGAAGTTCTTATAGAAATTACTCCTAAAAAAGGTTTTCACTACTTTTCGTGTGCTTAAAAACGTGTAGAAAACACGTTTTTAGATGGGGAATGGCACCTTTTGAAAAAATAATTTTGGCCAAATTTTGAGTTTTTTCCTGGGAGGATTAAAGTAATTTAACCTAAGAGAGAGAGCAAGACTCTTGATTATGAAATGCATGTAGAGCCCGGCGTCAGCGGTCACCTGAAAACATGTTTTCTGCACGTTTCATTCCCTCTAACACACAAAAAAGTAGTTAAAACTCTTTTTCGGGATGAGTAGCTATAATTATCTCCGAGCGGAGTAAGCCACGTAAAAATCAAAAAAACAGTTTAATAGTCTTTTAAATCTTACAAATTAACCATGTAAGCCAATAAAAATATCACATTGAAATTAAACAATTCATTGTTTTTTAGTAATATAAATATATAGAAATATTTAACTCTAAAAAATTCTTTAGGAATATAGTGGAAATTTTTTTTTGTTCAAAAACATAACAAAAACATAACGCGGACAGTATTGTGTTTCTGACAAAGCAAAAAAAATTTTTGGTTTGTCTTGGTCCCCCAAGGTGAAAAATTTCAAAAAATTAAAAATTTTTTTAATTCGCGCCAAAACATTTCTGAAAGAAATTAAGGCTCTATTGGGAGGAGGAGGGCGGAAAAAGAAGCCACTTTTATTGCGAAACCACAAAAAAGTGAATCCTGGACTATTTTGGATGTCTTACCATGTTTTCAACTGGGCCGTGGCAATAACAGACTCCAAATGCACTTTATGATCAAGACTACACCTTGGAATAATGTCTAAGGTGAGTGAGTGCGCCCCTGCGCCCCCTTCGGAATGCAGGGAGCTTGGGGGCTTGGAGTTGAAATGCGCACACCCACATACCATTAGCGTTATAGACCCTTTTTCAAATAAATTCAATTTTTCAAAGTTTCGGTACATCATATATCAACACTCAGACGTTTTTTTTCTTATCTGTTAAGTGATTTATGTAAATTATAAGCTTCGCTACAACATAAAGCAGGAATAGTGCTGCAGCGCTAAGTGATCCATCTAATTTCAATCGAAATAGCTGTTATCTTGTCGAAATATTCGAATTCTCAAAAATGATTTTTCACGAGAAAATTTTTTCTCTCAAAAAATGAAAATCTACGTTTTTACGGGTGAGGTGAGAACTTCCAAACAAAGAAAAAAAATTCAAAAGTGTCTAGACAAAAAAATACAGACCAGAACAGTTTTTATTTCAAAAAACAACTTGTTTATATGTATTCGTTATTTGAAATTTTCGGTTATTCGATCCGTACCGGTATCGGTTATATTGTCGGATATCCTATTTCAGTGAAAAAAAACCTGGATAACTCCAAAAATGATTCGAATTCGGAAATTCTATACTAAAACCCTGAAATAGTACATAAAAGTCTTATAATAGACTTACCATTATATGTGAACAAAATAAAAATGAGAAAGAAATATAACAAACTCATAAAATGTATTCTCATTGTCTTTTCACAAATGAAAAATGCATAAATTTAATGAGTATACATTTAAACTATTAAATTTCAAAAGTAGTTGATTCATAAAGATAATGGGTGCTACTGCCAAAATCAATTTCATACTTGTATAGCTGTATGTTTGGCAGCAAAGCTGGAGAGGTCATAGATACAAGCTTGTGAACCAGCCTGTTCTTTCTATGTCTTGCTCAAGTCTATATATGCATCCAGTTCTGCCCTAACCATCTAATCTCTATTTTATGTTTTCTTTAGTAAAGATGATGAGCTTCAGTTGTCGCGTTCGCAACAGCCACGCAAATTTTCATCAAATGCTCGCAAATTCACAAAGATACGATAGAAAGCAAGGTTTGAATTTGTGAAAAGTAATATAAAGCAGTTGAAAATTTAAAAAAACATCAGTGTTAATTTTCTAAAAAATAGTTGTTTTAAATAGGTGTTTTATTAAAAACTGTTTTTTAGCCAAAAGACAGAAATGAAAAATGTAAATGGAGGGCCGAAATTTGCAAAATTTTTGAAGATCTCCAGCAATTTGTCGAACTGAATTGTTATGATTTTCCATTTTTGGCTCCAACGAAACATTTTAATTTTTTCAATGTAATAGCTCAAGTGAAAAGCTAAAGTCTTGGGTACAATTGAGTGCGTGTAACGTGACGCTTTTAAAAATAGTAAGACAGTACTAATCAAACCAGTCGCATAAAGCCCAGAACACCACTCATTTTGCCTGTAACTAATCTCTAGTGGTGTGAATATTTTAAACTCTCAGGTTCGATTCCTAAAGTTTCCTAAATTCCTAAAGAATTCATTAAATTCCTAAATTACAAGATTCCTAAAAATGTATGCATACCAGAGTTTCTTTATGTGTAGCTCCAGTTTATGTGGTAGGACAAGTCTTCTCGAATCAGTACGCTATTATCTTTCATCTTCTCTGTTTTTATAAACCTGCGTTTAGGAAGCTAAAGTGGTTGCAATCTTGGCACTAGAAGTCCTTACTGTTCCTGCAACGAGTGCACCGGTGGAGCGTATTTTCTCTCAAGCTGGCTTGGCTACAAGAACTCACCGCAACAAGACACAATTCTGCTTTTGAATTCCCAATAGTTGTACATGTAAATAGTTTTCGTGAAATATATTGAATAAAACATTGAAAATAATGAGCGAGTATGATATGCGAAAAGTATTTGTTTAAGGTGAGAGATGTTCAGTGACCAAAATAGTAACAGAGTAGCCTAAATAATACTGAATGTCTATTATTTCCTACTTAATCATAACCTTTCTATCGAATACGTAGAAAAAAATGTATGGATAAGAATAGATTACAGAACGGAATGAAGTGGTTCCATTCCATTTTGTAGCCTACAACCTAAAAAAGAAATATTTGAAAATCGCTGAAATTCGCAAATTATGGTTCGTAAATCGAATAAAAATCTAATGAAAATTTCATGATTTCATTTGATTACGAGCCTATAACTTTGCAAATTTCAGCGATTTTTAAAATTTGTTTTTAGCAGGTTTTAGCAGAGCTACTTATCTACTAGAAAATTTGAAAAAAATCTTAAAATAAACAATGTACATTAATTTTGTACAGTATGACCGACTCAAAATATTCTTTCATTTGATTAATGATTTTTATTGACATAGCTCAAAAAGTGACAAATTTCATGTTCATTCAAAAATTTTCTATTTCAAGTGAAGAATATATATCTGCTCTTTAAATTAAACTGTTATGTATCAATTTAGGAGAACAGTCACCGAGATACGGATCACTGAACAGAAAAAGTCGCTAATTAATCATAACAACACTGCTAGTGCATCAGTAAAAGCCTTTTTGTCAAGAATTTCAATTTCAAATACACTATTGGGTTCAGCGTAAAATTCTGAATCAATAGATATTCAGTCACGCAGTGAAACACAAAGACATTAAAAAATCTTTGTAATTGAATCTACATTTCGCTTTATAGATAACGTGAAACATATCTTCTATTAATTTTGACTTGAATTTCGACATTCAGACGAACTTTTGTCTTTTTTTTTAAATTTTAAGTTGATAAGATCTGGGCTTAACGAAAATTCCGGCACTTGATAAATTGAAAAAATATAATTATTAGCAAAAGTACAGCTAATTCAACATATAATCAATAAACTTTTTTTAATTCTTACAAGTCTTTCAATCAAAAATTTAGAAAACAATAAGGGCGCTTAAGCAGTTTTCATATCACATTACTGCATCTATTTTAAATTGAGATTTTTCTTAATTTTCATTCAATCTTTATTCAATATGTACAAAATACTAGCCTGCTTTACCAAAACAGAGCTGCTAAAGCTTAGCTGTGCTAGCCATAGTTTTACGGCCAAAAAATTCGGTGCCAAGCGTCGACACCGGCGCTGCTCAACCATAAAATCGCCGCCGGTGCCGACTCGATTTCATAAAATGGTACAGTCAAACCTCGATAATCCGCCACCCCGCTAAACGCCACCCTCGATAAACGCCACCCTCGTTAAGCCCGATTTGGTGGCCGTCAGAGAAACTCAATAAACTTTACCCCCGCTAAACCGCCACCTCGATAATCCGCCACCTCGGATCGGTCCCATGGGGTGGCGGATTATCGAGGTTTCACTGTAGCTCTTTTTTTCGCACCCGACACTATTGCTCGAGTGCTTGTAGCGAGATTTTAAAAAGACGAAAAAACTGAAATACGAAAAGTTACTGCCAATATTTTCAAATAAATTATAGTAAAGAAACGTTTTATTAGTTAAGTACATAACCAAAAAACAATAACAATGATACAGTGAAAATTGAAAGAGCCGCAAGAAGATGTGATCATACTAAGAATTTCATCTAGACTTTTCCAGACATCGATGTTCTGATAAATGAATGACAGTAGAATCTCTCCGGGTCTTGGGCACTACACAATACAAGTTGCTTATTTGTATGCTATTTTTTAAGATAAATGGGATGGTCGTATTGTTTGGCATCGAAAAAAAGCATAAATGAGCAAGGTTGCTGAGGTTTTCAAAGATCTGAAAATAGAAATATATAGTACAGGCTGGTCCTAGAAATCCGAAAGCCCGAAAAACGTCAGTTTATCTGGGATTGTTTTTAATTTTGACTTAAACTTCCGATTTACCGGTGAGTCACCAAAAACTCGGTGACTTATAAATTCCGTGTATAATACAATATATCTAAGATATTTGCGCTTATTTATTTCATGTTGGCGCAAACCATTTATGCGCACATATATTTCATCCGCAAACAGAAATGGTGCATCTGGAAGTAGGACACAGAGACACTGAAAAAATTGACAATTCACTAACATCAGTTGCCTTAAATCTGTTATACCAAAGGAAAAGTGAAGCACCTCCAACAAATATCAGTAGAATTATCATGCTGCAAATATGGCCTGGAATAAAAGTGATTCAACTTGCGCAGATAGTTAATGTGATACGGGTTGCGGGAAGCAAGTGCAAAAGTACCAAGAGTGTTTCCGGAGCTAACCATAGGTTGTATCATTTACCCTCTTTTCGATGAAGGGAGAAATTTCAAACTAAAGTTTAAAAAACAGTTTTTTCACCAATCAATAAGAAGCAAAGTATTTTCAGTTTCAGTAAAAACCCTGATATTTTTCATTTATAATGAATAAACTCAGCATATTATTGACCAAAGTTTGAGATCAAACACTCAATTTCTTATTTTCCGAGGGGACAAAGCTTTTTTTGCTGCAAAAAGACTTTTTTTGCTGCAAAAAACTTTTTTTGCTGCAAAAAGTCTTTTTTCGCTGCAAATATTTTTGCTGCAAAAAGTCTTTTTTTCGCTGCAAAAATTAGTTGATGCAAAAAGTCTTTTTTTGCTGCGAAAAAACTTTTTTTGCTGCAAAAAGACTTTTTTTTGCTGCAAAAATTAGTTGATGCAAAAACTTTTTTTTGCTGCGAAAAAACTTTTTTTGCTGCAAAAGTCTTTTTTTTGCTGCAAAAAGACTTTTTTTTGCTGCAAATATTTTGCTGCAAAAAGACTTTTTTTGCTGCAAAAATTAGTTGCTGCAAAATTGTTTTCTTTTCGCTGCAAAAAGACTTTTTTTGCTGCAAATATTTTTGCTGCAAAAAGACTTTTTTGCTGCAAAAATTATTGCTGCAAAAATTGTTTTCTTTTCGCTGCAAAAGACTTTTTTTGCTGCAAATCGGCTTTTTTTGTCCAAACTATTTTAGCTGTAATTTTGGTCAATTGGTCCACAGGTCAATTGGTCCACAGGTCAATTGCTCCACAAAATTATTTCAAATTAATCTTTTTTGTCTTGTGAAGAACTTCTGTTATTTTAACAGTTTTTCGATAATTCAGCCTTCACCTACTGGTTAATCCACGCACCAACCAAACCAAGTGGTCATCCTTAATTTATAGTAATTTATAGTTTCGTTAAAATTGCTGGAATGAGCCTGAAAGCTGAACTGGTGTTAAGGTAGTAGTACGGTACTAGTACCAAGGCATTGACCAGGTACCGGTATTCAGGAGTAGAAGTGCCTAGGTAGTGGTGCTTGGGTGGTGGTTGTTTCTAGGTGGTACCCAGGTTGTTTATTAGACCATTTGATCAAGTGGACGACCACTGTGGTTTTGTTGTGCCAGGTGGTCGTACCCAGGTTGGAAAACTCAGGCAGTGTACGGGTACCGGTACCCGGGTAGTAATATTGTCGACTGGTAAAGAAATTTCAAAATTTACAATTTTTCTATGATCCAACCTCAGTTTTCATGAAATCTATGAACCGACTAAACCAGCGGTCGTCCACTTGGATCGATTTTTTTTCACGTTTATGTTGCCAAAATTGTTTTTTCGACTTATACGGGCAAGCTGAAATGGTTTGATAATAGTGAAATATTTGTTGGGATGATTTTTGAGGCATTGCGGAATAATTCATTTTACCAAAACTCTATTTCACCAAAAACTCAAATACTCGAGAAATGGCATTTTACCACTATCAAACCTCTTCAGCATGTCCGAATCAGTCCAGGAAACGGGGTTGACATGAAAACGTGAAAAAATAAAAAAAAAAATTCTCCAGGTGGACGACCACCTGGTTTGGTTGCTGCGTGGACGTTAACCAGCAGGGTTAAGGCTGAATTATCGAAAAACTGTTAAAATAACAGAAGTTCTTCACAAGACAAAAAAGATTTAATTTGAAAATAATTTTTGTGGAGCAATTTGACCTGTGGCATATTGACCGTGGACCAATTGACCGCACGCCAAAATTACAGCTAAAATAGTTCCGGACCAGAAAAAGCCGATTTGCAGCAAAAAAAGCTGATTTTGCAGCAAAAAAAAAGTCTTTTAGCAGCGAAAAAAGACTTTTTGCAGCAAAAAAAAAAGTTTTTTGCCAGCAAAAAAAGTCTTTTTGCAGCAAAAAAAGCTTTGTCCCATTTATACTA
>SADC01000768.1:0-16632 GCA_004194705.1 Ditylenchus dipsaci | reverse complement strand
CCATCGAATTGGCCCGCACGAAGGGAGGATCAGCAATTGAAAATTACTCAACCCGTTATCGCCCAGGATTGGATTTTGGGTCAAACGTCTAAATGCTGAAATAAAGCCCATGAGAAAGAATTGGGATAGTGGGCCGGACTGGTGGCAGGTTTTGTGTTTTAGCTGCTGTATAAGCTTTGGATTTATTTTCAGGCAAAAGTTCCGTTACTCTGGCTCTATTCCGAATGATTGAAGCAGCTGAAGGGCGTATTGTGATTGACGGGATCGACATATCGACTCTTGGGTTACATGATTTGCGCTCGAACATCACATCATTCCACAGGTACAGTTTTTAGATCCATTGTCATTTTTCAACCAGACGTTTTCTTAGGATCCAGTTCTTTTCAGGCTCTTGCGTTTCAATCTTGATCCATTTGGTCGCTACTCAGATGCTGAAATGGAGGGCTTTGGTTTGTTTTTTAGATTGTATCTGTCAACACCTCTTGTGATATTTAACCATCTGTAGGAGCATGCAATCTGAAGGTATTCGCTGACGTCAATCCAGGCGGTTTGCAGCATGAAATTACGGAAGGCGGCAGTAATATTAGGTAGGTTGATTGTAGTTTGTTGTTCTTCTAAATCTTCATTTGTTTTAAGTGTTGGGCAGAGACAATTGGTGTGTTTGGCTAGGGCACTTCTTCGAAAAAGCATGGTTCTTGTGCTGGACGAAGCTACGGCTGCCGTCGACATATCAACGGTAGTTGTTTCTTGAGTTGATGATTTTTGGGTGTTTACGATATGTGTTATATTAAGGATGCTCTGAATTCAGAAGACGATTAGGGATGAGTTTCGCTTCTCCCTGTGATTACCATCGCTCATCGCCTAAATACGATCATGGACTACGACAGGTTGATTTTGAACTGCTTTATTATGATTGGTTACAGGTCGGTTTCTAGGATCATAGGCTCGAAGAAGGTCAGATTAGAGAGTTCGATTCACCGCAGATTCTGATGGCCAACAAAGATCGATATTTCCTCTTCATGGTGCGATGCGCAAATCTAAGTCCTAGGCACAAAAGAATAAGAGCTAGTTGATCCATTTTGACAAAATTATGCATTTGTGATATTGCCGTATGACGATGTCTTTGTATTAGTATCTTGACTATTAAAGTTGTCATTGTCTATTTAATAAAAGTTAATATTTTAAGTTGGTCACTGATTTTGAGTTCGGTAGTCCTTGTGTTAATGGGCATGTTCACGCACGGGTTGGTGGTGTTTTCACGGACACATATCCCCGTGCCCCAATATCCCGCGGCCTCATATCCCCGCGGCCATAATATCTCCGCACACAATATCCCTGACAAATTATATGAAATTTAAGTTATTGTCTCAGCAAGAAGCTACGAGCGAAGTTTGTTTTGATGTTACAGGTCAAATTCTGGTGGTGGCAGATAATTTTTGTGAACTATAGTCCTTTAGCCTTTTTGAAGGCTGGTTTTATAGGATCAGTAAGCGGCGGCACCGGAAAATATTCGCCGACAATTATTGTTTGCGGACATTATTTCGCCGCGACAAAATTTCGCCGATATTCTAAGTGTCGCTTTTTTCTAATTCGCTCGTTTTTTTCTGGCGGATTTGATACGGCGCAAATCTTCACAAACATCTGCAAGAAAAGTAATTATTCGACCGCTATGACTCAGATGCGCAGTTTCTTATGAGGTACCTTTACTTCAGCTATATTTTCTAATTTGGATGATTTTAGTGCCGAAAAAATAGTAGTGTTGGCATGTATTCCATCAGAAATCTTGACACAGACGAGGTTTGTAAATAAAAAAGACGAAGTTTAGGCGAGCCAGAATTCTCTGATGAAGAATTTCGGATCTGGATGGAGAATATAGGAATGTTTAATTCTTTGTTTTTTTGCTCTCTGATTTGTCGTTATTGTGCTTCTCTGATTGTTGTTATTGACTTGAATCAATAAAACTTTGTTTTGTATTCACTTGAAAAATGTCTGGCATGTAATCAATGATTTAGTAAAATAAATAATGGCGGCGAAATTTAGTCGCGGCGAAATAATGGTCCGCAAATAATGTCGCGCGAAATAATTGGCTCTCTCCTGTTATATCCAAACTGTTACATCTAAAAGGTTCTAGTTTTATCAGGTTCTCGCCAAAAGTTCCAAGCAGGTTTTAGCCTTTTAGTTCAATTTATTTATGATACAATACTTCAGGCTTTCCTCTAATACTATATGGAAAATAACAAAATTAAAATGAAAAGCTAGACCGTGCTAGATTTTGGCGAGAACCGGATAAAACTAGAACCATTTTTAGATGTAACAGTTTTGGATATAACGGAGAGCTAATTGTCGGCGAAATAATTGTTGGCGAAATAATGTCGGCGAAATATTGTCACGTACCCGTAAGCGGGGTAGAAAACCACCTCCTAGGACACCTATTGAGCCTTCAAATGCTGGGTGGTGCCGAATTGATCAACACATTTTTAATATATTAATCGTTTTGTTCTTGCGAAGAACTCCTTAGGTATCTCTCTCTTTTGTTCCTTTTTTTTTCAGCCCTCGGTTTAAATGTCGGTTTAATGGCTCCTATCATTCACTTTCTTTATACAGTTGAAGCTCTCTATAACGACTTCAAGGGACCGGCTAACCGAGTCGTTATAGAGAGCGTCGTTTTGACTTGAATGACTAGGCTCAGGACAAATAGTTCTTTTTTCCGGATCGTTATAAAAAGCGAGTCGTTATAAAGAGCGTCGTTATAGAGAGCGTCGACTGTACATATGTCTTCAGTTCTATTGAATAATTCATGTACAAGCTAGACCAAGTGGTTATCCACCTGATGCAAATTTTTTTCAAGGGTTTTCGGGCTCTAAAATCTGTTTTTCGCACTAATTCGAGCATTCTAAGAAGGTTCGATGACAGTGAATTTCCATTTCGCATGGTGTTTTTTTACTTTCGGTAAACTCGGTCAAATGACAGTTTGTTACCTACATCTGTCTTTAGTTTATCAGAATTATGCACGAAAAAGCTTTTCTAAGCCAAACATAAGAAAAAAATTTGCTTCACGTAGACATCAAGATTCACCGCTTGCACCCGGATATTTATTTAGTGAACCAAAACAGTTGACTTCATTATTTAAATCTATCCACTGGGTATCCATTAACCTCCAAATATCGACATCCATCACTGCCTAGTCACTTCCACCTGACAAATGTGAGAGCTCAGATACCTAGGCACTGGTTTTGTACTAACATCTGATTGCATGTATCTACCTAGGTACAACAACCTGAATACCCTATAGGTTTCAAAACCACTGCAAAACTAGGACTTCTGCAAGTCAAATAGTTATTTTAGCATTATCTAACCGTGTTCAGGACATGATTCTAGATGGGGTACAATTATTTTTGAGCCTCAGACTGATAGAGACATGAATTGTCAGAACCGAAAAAGCATCCACTCAGAAAGATTCGAACCATTACATTTGTCCGGGGATATTGTGACCGCGGGGATATTGTGTCACGTACCGGTCAAACGTTCGAAATTTCCAAACGTTCGATTTGAAGTTCGGGTTTGAAATTTTCGGATCAAACGTTCGATTCGATGTTTGAATTCGAAATTTTCGAACGGCTGGCTGCGGACTCTGATCGCGGTAACTGAGAACACGGACAACTCAGCTTTTGGACAACTGATCTCAAAAGAAACTCATATATAGGACAACTCAAATTCGGACAGCTGGTACGAATAAGACTGAGATCTTACAAAAATGAGCCAAAACCATTTGAATAACAAAACTTGGTCTTATTACGATTCGTTTTTCGGACAACTCATCCAAATAAAACTCATCCCTTTGACAATTGGGCGGGAAATAATTTAACTGTTTGAAACCGGTTTTTTGTACTTTTGAGCTGAATTTTTGTCTGTTTTGGGGCGTAGAGGCGTTAGGCCCTTTTTTCCACTTTTTGGCGTTCTCCCCTATGTTATATTTTAGCCACTTAGGCCTTATTTTTTTAACTTAGGCTTAGGCTCAGGGTAGGCCAGCGCACGTTAGCCGGGACTAAAAAATGTCTTAAGAAACACAAAATGGCTTTAAAATAAAGCCACGGGGTTTCAAAATTCAATTTTGTGTTCAGTTTAACTTAAACAAAATGCCAACATTTTCAAAGCAGATTTTTTTCAATTTTGACAATTCTGTTTTTTTGAAAGGCATTTACGGCTATTAGTTAGTTTTTAGCCCTAATTTTTTGTCAACAAAGTTGAAAAACCCAAAACATTTATTGGAACAATTCCTCCTCATCCTCGCAAGCAATTTCCATATCAAACAAAACGTTTCGCAGAAAAGAATATTGCATAATTTTTTCCAGAATTTCGCTTCTATTTCTTAGGCTTGCAAGTCTTCTTTCCTCCTTATTGACCATAGCATGCAGCGCTTCTATAGACTGCTCAGAAATAAGGCCCAAAATAAATGCTGATACATAAAATTTCTGACGTGAACGAACAGCAGATGGCACTTTAATTTGTATTTTTTGTATACGTCCTTGGTACTAAAATACAGTAAATTTACTCCTCTATCAATCTCTAGATCGCTTTCTTCAGAGGTATATCAAAATAGAAAAGTATTCAAGCTTTTAAGCATAACACTCAAATTCCCATTTTGATATTTTTTAGGAAAAATCAATCAAAATTTTCTAAATTTCCATGTTTTTTGGGTAAATGATGGCTCTATCGATAGCCCAGAGCACAGGGAATCTTATAGTTAGCAAACTTGACGGAACTTGTTACAAACTAGTCTAAAATTACTAAAGCAAACGCAAAAGCAAATTACAATAAAATTGATTAACGAGGATGAATTTTTGAATTGGCGCAAAAATCCCTAATGAACACAAATTCATGTTTTGAAACCCCGTGAAAGCCTAGGTGGCTAAAATATAACATAGGGCAGAACGCCAAAAAGTGGAAAAAGGGCCTAAAGGCTACGACCCTGTTTTGGTAGGACTCACCTATTTTATACTTAATTCATTGTCTATTGTATGACAATTTGTCTGTGTTTGTCGGTAATGGATGCAGTATTACTCTTTATCATAGGCTTGGATATCCACCTGAATGCTTCGAAAAAATAAAACTTAGCCAAAATCGAAAACAAACCACGTATCTTGATCTAAAAACGCTTCACGAAAACCGGTTTATTGTGACTAAAACTACGATTTCGCCCACCTAAACCCAAATTTTGGATAGGTACCACGTGGTCGGTGGATATCCATCTGGATAGCCAAAAAACACAAGTTTCTTTAAAATTATAAACAACCCATTTTTTCTAACCCGAAATTGTATGAGGAATTGTGTTTGTCAGGACCAAAGTTACGATTCCATCTACTCGAACTCCGAAATCCATGGTAGATAGCTACTGGTCAGGTAGGTATCCACGTGGATGGCCTGAAAAATAAAATTTCTTTAAATTAAAAAATAAACGATGCCATAATATGTAAAATCGTGCGGAGAATCGGGTTGATAAGACTAAAATTGTGATTTTGGTCACCGAAATTCCAAAATCTGGGTGGGTACCAATAGTAGATGTATATTGACCTGGTTGGGCAGGAATTTTTTCGCCAGAAAAATAAAAAGTGATCACATCGAATAACTAATAATGATTTCATGCGTAATTTCACGAAATTTCACTACTGGCAAACCATCTTCAGAATGATCGAATTAATGCAGAAAATTTGTTTTGGAATCCGTAAACGTAAAAAATTTTTTGCTCCAAGTGGTCAACCACTTAGTTTTGGCGGTCCGGCTGGCCAGGTGATACTTACCCGGAATATTGGGATTTCGATGCGTGAAATCGGAGTTTTGGTCTCATTTAACCCGATTCCCTGCACGATTCCACACATTCCACAAGGTTTGTTTTTAAAATTTAAAATTTTTTATTTTACAGGCGATCCAGCTGATCCAACTGACCAGAAGGTACCCATTTTGGGTTTTGGATAGGTGAAATTGGGATCTTGGTCTTATAAAACCTAATTCACAACACGATTTTACATTTGATAGCATGGTTTGTTTTCGATTCAAAAATTTTTAAATTTTGTAGGCCATCCAAATGGGTATGCACCTGAGCAGGAGGTATCTAGCCTGGATTTTGGGGTTTTGTTGGTGAAATCGCCGTTTTGGTTCTATCAAACCGAATTTTCGACAGGAATTTACGTCAAAATAGTTAATTTTTTTTTTATTTTTATTTATTTTTTATTTTTCAGGGTATTCAGGTACATATCCACCTGGTCAGGTGGTACCTACCTTGGGTTTCGGCCTCCAAGTGAGTAAAATCGTAATTTTGGTCCTATCAAACCGAATATTTCACAGGAGTTTGCGTATGATGGGATGGTTTTTTTTAAACTCTGACTAAGTTTTTATTTTCAGGTCATCCAGATGGATATCCACCTACCCGATTGGTACCCACCCAGGTTCGGGGTCTCGGGTTGGTAAAATCGTAATTTTGGCCTTATCAAACAGGATTTCTAAGACGATTTTACGTACGATAGTATGGTTCAATTTTAAAATTGACGAAAATTTTGAATTTCGGGCGAAAGTGCACAGTTAAAAGATACGTAAAGGGTAAGTTAAAGTTAAAAGACAGGGAAACGAACATTAATGGCAAGAAAAGACAAAAAGGCCTAATATGCCTACATTGAAACACAAAAGAATCGAATTGCCAGGAAATCGAACGTTATTTCACAGCCCACTGAAATTCGAATTTTAGTGCAATAGCGAAAAAATGGGCGAAATTAAAATTTTTGAAGTCAACTGTCCTATAATTCGAAATTTTCCCGCCCAATTGTCAAAAAGACGAATTTCACTTGGGATGAATTGTCCTAAAAACAAATTGCGCATTAGGCGGGTATTCAAAAAGATCAGTATAATTGTGCTGAATTGTCCTATATATGAGTTTCTTTTGAGATCAGTTGTCCAAAAGCTGAGTTGTCCGTGTTCTCAGTTACGGGATCAGAGTCCGCAGTAAAAGAGTCAATATCCCCTGTTTAAAGTCGTCTTTTCTCGCCGATTTTTTTTAAACGAAAGCTGAGATCCAGCGCTACAATTTGCAGTAAGCCACATTGTGCTCTGACCCACTTAACTCCGATATTTTTACTCTCAAACGAAAAAACGACTATTTGCTCACTAAACCCCAAAAATTGAAACAAAAAAAAAGTCTCAAAACCACAATCCAAAACAACCATTCTACTCCTGAGATTCCAAGCTTCAATTAAAAAAATTTTTGACCGACAAACCAAACAAAACATTCCGAAAAAACCAAAAACATCAATTGTCCACAGACAAAACAGCTCTAATACTATATAGGAGATTGATAGATGTTAAGGCTATATGAAGTTATAGAAGAAGTTATAAAGGCTATAAATAGAGGTTAAAATAGAGGTTAAGGCTACATTTATCCAAGTAGCATTTGGCTAGTTTCCTTTAATTTTGGTGGTCATTTTCCAAATCGCAAAATTGAGGCCGTTGTTGACATGAGGCCGTTGTTCACAAGCCCTCCCCAGATTCCCGCGAGACACGAGACAAAATTATTCGAGAGTTTCGCGAGACACGTTTTTTGTCTTGCGAGACAGAGTCACATAACAGACAGAGTCACATTTCGCGAAACACGTTAGGCGTCTCGCGAGACAAAGTTGCCTCGTCTCGCGAGACAGAAGGACTCGCGAGACAATTATATATTTTTGCTTAAGTGTTTAATCAGTCGATTTTTGGTTGTTGTGGGGTTGTTGGTCGCCTTTATTATTTATTTTCCACGTCATTCATGCTCTCTTCGTGTAAATTTTCAAATAAATTACTTTGTTTTCACTCGAAATAGCAGAAATGTGGAAATTTCTACACACCAGCGCCTAGAAATCGCCAAATCGTGACGGGTGACAAATCGGACTCAAAAGTTTTATCAACGACACCCACGGTAGATGCCTTTGTGCATACGCCATACATATTTTTTCCCAATCGGCTTCTTGAAAATAAATAGTCTCCTGTACTGCTCAGCGTATCAACAATAACCCAAAGCATTTTGACTGATGATAGTAATTCAGACAATGGAATTCGGTGTTCTCTGCTCAAAATTAAATCGCTGAAAATTCCATCTCAAGAGTTTACCATTGAAATATTGGCGTTGCTACGCTTGTCCAACCTTTCTCATTTTCTTTGATTTTGAACCTTTACGGGGTATATTTTTTCTGAGTTCTTTGCCTTTTTTCGAAAAATTTAAATTGTGGTAAAACCTAGAATAGGCCAGCGCACATCAGAACGTCCTCAAAAATGTGTCCTAAGCAGTGTTTTCATAATTCACACTAACAGTGACACTGACATTGACACTGACATGTCAGTTTAGCAAACTGACATTTTTTAAAAGTGGTCGTAGACATGAAAAAACTTGTCTTTTCGAAATTCTGTAAAGTGCGTTAGAAGCTGATGAAATTCTGATTGAGAATGGTGTTATCACATTTTCGACCCGCCTATGAAAAAAAACCGGAAAAAAGTGTCAGTTTCATTTTTAATGTCCGTTTAGCAAAAAAAGTCTAAACTGACACTGACATTTTTTTGCTAAACTGACATTAAAAATGAAACTGACACTTATTTTTCCGGTTTTTTTCATAGGCGGGTCGAAAATGTGATAACACCTTTCTCAATCAGAATTTCATCAGCTTTCTAACGCACTTTACAGAATTTCGAAAAGACAAGTTTTTTCATGTCGACCACTGTTAAAAAATGTCAGTTTGCTAAACTGACATGTCAGTGTCAATGTCACTGGGCTCAAATTGAATTCCGCCCTCAAAAGTCTGAATTTGGACCTCTAATTATTTTTTTTTCACCCTCTAATTCAAATTTCGATCAAAATACTGAATTTCGCCCTCTAATTTCTGAATTTCACCCTCTAATTTCTAAATTTCGTCAGCTAACTAGTTTTTTGTTTCTCATGTTGTTTTTTCTTCTTTCAGATGCAATCACAAGCTATTCAAGTAAAGAAGCGAGGACCAGCTCGCAAATGGACAACAGTGTTGGTGTGCAAGAGCAAGGAAGATGCTGATCAATGGCTGACCGAAAACAAGAGCTTTGGATATAGTAAGTGATTGAGGTTGAATTGAGATGTATCGGATACTTGCCTTTCAGCCATTACAGCAGTGAAACCTTTAAGTATGCCAACCAAATTTTCTATTGTGATCATTCCAAGAAAAATAGCCCAGGAAATTAAGTACAAATGAAGAAAGTACAATTGGTCTGTCGATGTCATCGATTCCAACAAACAATGGATTGGAGGGCACTAACAACATGATAAAAAAGGACTACACACAAAGGGAGTTGCTTGGGGTCTCCAGATTTCTTCTCCTGGTTAAGCAATATATGCGGGATCGAAGCATGGATCCACAAGAAAGGTACCTTTTGGTAATTGTACTTCATACTTTTATCATATACTTCAGGAGCCGCTACGCTATCAAAAATTAAGTTTCTTTGAAATGAAACTACGAACTGCTGAAATTCAGTAATTTACTGATTTTTGTAAAAATTAAAACCACTGATTCGGTCGTCGCTTTTATGCCTCTTTGACCTCAGATCGTACATAGAGGAAGAAAAACATAACTTCATATACAAAAAATCAGCAAACAAATGATTAGCTGACGAAATTTAGAAATTAGAGGGTGAAATTTAAGAATTAGATGGCGAAATTCAGTATTTTGATCAAAATTTGAATTAGAGGGTGAAAAAAAATAATTAGAGGGCGAAATTCAGACTTTAGAGGGTGCATTTCAGTTACAGCCGTGTCACTGTTAGTGTGAATTATGAAAACACTGAAATTAAGAAAGGGCGCTAATTCAAAAAAAGGCGAAAAGTAGACAAACGCCTGTCATACGTAACTTTACCAATGCAATCGAAAAGATTCTTTTGCGAAGCTTTGATCACCGAAACTTCATACACAGTGATTTCGCCAACAAAAAGTGCGGGAGTTCAAATTTTCTGCTTTTCTGATATGTGAGCACACTTACGAACATCTTTAGGCTAATTTTAGGCTTGAGAGTAGCCTAGTGTATGTTAGGATGGTTTCAAGCTTGTTTTTCGAACTGCAACATAGCAAGAATATCAAAAACAGTAAAAAAATGAATACCCGCATTTTTGTTGGTGAAATTACCTATGAGCTGCATACCGATTATTGTGACAAAAAAGCGCTGAATCACTTTGAAATCTTTTGCATTGTCTTAATGCCACCGAATAATGTTCCGAATACGATTATGAAAGATACCCAATTTTTATTATCTTTTTTGGTTAAATGCATAATTTTCCGCTTAGCTAATGTTTCACCTAACTATCCAGATGGTGGAATTAGGCCTCTAGATCTGTTAAAATGCTGGTTTTGAATCTGTTTCAGTATTCACATAATCAAAAGCTAAAAGCACGTTTAAAAAAGGGCGCGGACTGAAAAAGTTACAAGAGAAGTCAAACATCTTCACACAGAAATGATAAGAGGTCAACTAGATGAAAAAAGCTGTTTAACTGTAGTTATTGCAATTTTTAGATGGCGCCAAGAAAATAGAGAGCCGTCGGTTTATCATTTCGACCCCAACTTTTTTTTTGGCTGAAATAATTTTGTCTCGCAGGTCTGTCTCGCGAGACAAAAAGCACCATGTTTCGCGAGACATGTTACGTGACTTTGTCTCGGAGACACATTTTTTGTCTCGCAAGAAGTGTCTCGTGTCTCGCGGGAGTCTGGGGAGGGCTACAGCATAGCAGGGCTGAAAATGGTTACAATCGATTGCTCGGTGATTTTCGGTCCTGAAAGTCAAAAAACATACTGAAAAAGTAAATTAAAAGACCTCCAGAGGGACTTGAACTTTCGACAATAGGCGATGCGCACACTACTGGAGTTGCCGGTGCCAAAAACAACTTGGTCCCCAAGCTAAACAAAAAACAACAGGGGGACCAAGCTCTTTTTTTGACACTGGCAACTCCAGTAGTGTTGGCGGTGCGTATATAAAGTCCCCCTCCCCCTTTAAGTGCTAAAACGTTGAAATAATACTCTGAAATCACTCTTTGGGCGAGTTGGTATAATGAAGTTTAGCCAAAAAAAATTGGTAAAGCGTTTTCGTGGTTCTTTTTGTGTCAAAGATACTCTCATTCGAACTTTTTCCTCTTCCCTTTTACTTTTCAAGTTTTGTATGGTTTGTTCTAGTGAAATTCTCTTCAATGATACTCATGGTGGTTACTCCCTTAGTAGTTACATTCTCAGTGGTCTTCATCGGACCTGAGTGGTCCTGATCCACTATCAATACCCAGGTGGCTCAGTCCTGATGATAGTACCTACATGGCCATATTTACCCTCAGTATGCAGGTGGTCTGACCCAGATGATATCATTTGCTGACAAATAGTGCTTTTGTATATAAAATCGTGTGACAAATCCTGTTTGACAGGACCGAAATTGTGATTTCACCCATCCCTACCCAGTAACATGAGATAATTCCCCTGATCCAGGTGAATTTCCAGCTGAATGACCTGAAAAATAAAATTTGATCAAAATAAAAAGAAACTACTTATTTTGACATAGAATTATCTGAGTAATCGATTTTAATAGGACCGAAATCGTGATTTTAACCACCAAGATCAAAAACCAGAGGTTGGTAGGTGTATATCCACCTTGATGGTATGAAAAAATAAAATTGGTCAATATCAAAGATAAACCACTTTTTCTGACCTAAATTCGTATGGCGAAACCAGATTTTAAATACCAAAACTGCGATTTTCTTACCTAAACCCCGAAACGGAGGAATGTATCCTTTATGAAGGTGGATATCCATCCACCTGTCTGGCCTAAGAAAAGTAAAGTTAGTCAAAACCAAAGATAATCCATTTTCTGTTACTTTAAATTGCACGGGGAATCCGGTGTGATAAGGCAGAAACTCTGACTTTACCCATCCGAACCTCAAATGGTAGTTCGTTAGAGATTTCAACAATAGTGGATGTGTGCCTTTACCAAAATTTTTTTGCAAGAGAGTTAAATCTCTCCGCTTCTAGCTGAAAATCCTTTTTTTGTCTAAATGTCTCCGCTTTTTTGAGCTTTGCCTTAAAAACTGAAATCTCTCGGCCTTTGGCCGAAATCTCTCCGTTTCAGCTGAAAAGTCTCTACTTTTGTTAAAATCTCACTACTTTTGTTGAAATTAATTCAGCTTAAAAGCGGAGAGATATTAAAGGGGCATGCTCGCGCCGATGGAAATATTTTGACAGGCGGGTACCAGATCAATTCAAACGAGAATTATTCCAAAATAATTTTACTTGAGTACCATGCAGGGAATAAGTAATCAAACAGAGTGCCTTCATTCAATAGCACTGGTGGCCTAGTGGGATAGCGGTGGCGGACTGTGAAAGCTAGTCATCGGTTCGATTCCTCCACTGGAGGTATCATTTTTCCTCGACTTTTCCAAAATTTCGTCAAATTAATTCTTGTTTGAATTTCGCTGGTACCCGCCTTTCAAAATATTCCCATCGGCAACAAGCATGCTCCTTTAACTAAAAAGAGACATGTAGTCTGAAAACAGAGTTTTTAAGCTAAAAGCGAAGAAATTACTGCATTAACGGAGAGATTTTAACAAAAGTAGAGATATTTCAACAAAAGCGGAGAGATTCCGACAAAAGCGGGGACTTTTCAGCCAAAAGCGAAGAGCAAAAGCGTTTTCGTAATCACTTTTTCGTGATTATTAAACAATCTTTAGCGGCATTAGGTCATTTGGTCCCGGTTATTTGGTCCCCGTCATTTGATCCCCGGTCATTTGATCCCCTGGTCATTTGGTCCCCGGTCATTTGGTCCCCGGTCATTTGATCCCCGGTCATTTGATCCCTGGTCATTTGGTCCCCGGTCATTTGGTCCCCAAAAGCCGCCAATTTAAAATGCTCGAACAGGTTCGAATCCTGGCTATAGCAAAGAATTGTTTTCTACCATATATTACCCCGAATAGGTCTCATTCAATTGTGGAATCGGAAATTGAAAAATTTTGGATTTAGAAAGAAATATTTAAGACTATGGGAGGGGAAGGGAATACTGAAGACCACTTGGCGATCCCCGATTCATCCTCAATGATCCAGATCCACCCTCAGTGGTTCAAGTCCACCCTAAATGGTTCAGATTGACTTTTAGTGGTCCTGACCCACTTTCAATAGTCGGGATCCACTACCAATGGTTCAGATCCATCCTCAATGGTCTTAATTCAACCTGGATGTGGGTGAATACAGTCAACTCTCTTCGTAATAAAAAATTTATTTAATCTTTTTTTCCATGTGAAAAACTCCTATCATTTAATTTTATAATTTAACCTCAGTTCTAATGGATGATCGATTAACCTGACATTTGCATGGGTTTTCAATACTTTTCCAGGTCATTGTCCACTTTTTCTTAAAGCGTTGACATTCCCGGTCACATTCATTTGAGTATGTATGTACTTCACTCATTTTGGATCGTAGTGGGTAGTCTATTTTTTGTTTATTTTTCTCCAACTATTTAAGATAACTTTACGGAAACCGACCTTAATTATTGGTAAATCCTTTAACAATATGAAAAATCTTCAAAACTCCATTCAAAACTCCATCCACCTCGATTTGCAAGTCTCAAAGTTGGATCGATATAGGTTTCGTTCAAGACAACACGGAAAACATTTAAAAAAATTTAAACTGGCGGCTTTGGGGACCAAATTACCGGGACCAAATGACCAGGGGACCAAATGACCGGGGATCAAATGACCGGGATCAAAGACCGGGGACCAAATGACCGGGGACCAAATGACCGTCGCCCATCTTTAGCACATGAGTTTTAAGTAGGAGACTATGGTTTTATTGTTTTGATTCTAAAAGAGGCATGCACTTTCAAGGTGGATACAATCACATTTCCCTATCCTGTCATACCCTTTAAGGCTGGATAGAAGTGGTTTTCGTACTCAGCCTAAAGTTTACTAATCCTTTAAATAATATTTTTACTATTATAAGTAGTCAAGAAAAAAGTCTGCAACCGGCAGGATTCAAACCTGTAACCTCAGAAATGTCGAGAATTAATTTACTGAGAATGTTTTATTGCAGGAAATATTTACCGAGGTGTCGCGAGCGGCCACGGCCAACAGCTCGTGAATTGGAAAAAGGGGGAATGGAGGGGATATTTGATCCCACTCCCTTTGGATCCGCAGGGAAATGCCTTAACCAGTAGGCCACCAAACCCCAGACTGGGAAAGTGAAGAATTTTGTAGACATCACTTGCGTCGAAGACGCAACAGAGGATAAATAAATTTCCGAGGATTTTTCCAGGATATATATAAAAATTTGAATTGGGGTCCAAATGCGGTAGAGCCTGAGCGCGTGGATGCACTTCCAAAAGTTCATTGAAACTTTGCAATTTTGTAGATTCTTTAAGAATCGATAATCGATAATCGAAATTTTCGATTAATCGAATCGAATCGATAATCGAAATTTTCGATTAATCGAATCGAATCGATAATCGAAAATCGAAATTTTCGATTAATCGAATCGAAAACCCGAAAATTTCGTGAAAAGGTATGAGTGGAATGGGTAAAATAGCTCCTAAAAATAGGTCACTTTCACCGACTCCTAACCACCTGGAATTTGTGCGAAAAAATCGGCGGTAACTCGCTCAAATTAAGAAGCACTTAGATGTGTAATATACCAGAACAGAGGGCGTAATCAGGGCTATCTATTGCTCGCAAACTTGTATCTGAGTGATTTCAATTTACCAGAGCATTTTGGATTTTCTCATTACAAGCCAGTTTTTCGAAAACCCTCTATTTTAATCATGAAATGGTCCTAGACATGCCTAGACATATGTAAAACACTCGTGTTTTACATATCATTTCGGACTTTGGCTTCAAAAAATTACTTAAGACTTTTTTGGCTTTCAAAAATTACTTTAGGCTTGTGTTTTCTGGAAATTATTTCAGACTTTTCTTTTCAGCAATTACTTCAGACTTTGGCTTTTCATGTGTACACATTCTCCGTGTGATATAAAAGGCTACCTTAAGACTACAGAAGATTCCATTAATAATGGAATCGAATCGATAATCGAAATTTTTCGATTAATGAGTGCGATTAATCGATTTCGATTAATCGAATCGACAACCCTAGTTAGAATGAAAGAAAGACTGAGAGGCATTTCTCCACGTTGGTACACACTGAAGTGAGAGTGAGAGTGAAAGGAAAATATTTTTTGAGTGAAAGGAACGTTGCTTTACTGGCGCAATCTGTGGTGGCGCAATTTGAATGCGGCGCAATCTGCGGTGGCGCAATTTGAATGCGGCGCAATCTGCGGTGGCGCAATTGAATGCGGCGCAATCTGCGGTGGCGCAATCTGATTTTGGCGCAATCTGCGGTGGCGCAATTTGCGGCGGCGCAATTTGAATGTGGCGCAATTCGATATGGCGCAATTTGATATGGCGCAATATGTCGCTGCCTTTCAAGGTGGATACAAGTGGTTTTGTACTCAGCCTAAAGTTTACTACTACTAATCCTTTAAATTAATATATTTTTACTATATAAGTAGTCAAGAAAAAGTCTGCAACCGGCAGGATTCAAACCTGTAACCTCAGAAATGTCGGGAATTAATTAACTTGAGGATGTATTTATTGCAGGAAATATTTACCGAGGATAAATAAATTTTCCCAGGATTATATAAAATTTGACGCTACTGTCATATTACCCCCCCCCCCCCCCACCCCAAATAGGACCTTACTGTCATATACCCCCCCCCCCCAAAACCGACTTTTTGGGAGTGTCTAAAAACCATTTTTATGCAATAATTTTTGCCATAAAGACCAGAAAGCAGTTTAAAGGGATTATGGGCTGTATTGGGAGGGGAAGGGAATAATACAGGGCCACTTTTTTTTAGCTGCTTTACATGTGTTTTCAACTCGGGCCGTGGCAAAAGTAGACTCTATATGCATTTTATGATCAAGTGTACATAACGGAATCATGTCTAAGGTAAGTGAGTGCGCGCATCTTCTAACTCTCCAAGCCCCTGCGCCCCGAAGGGGGGCGCAGGGGGTTGGAGTTGAGATGCGCACACCCACATACCTTAGACACCAATGTTCACTCGAAAGCGAGGTAAACCCGCGAGGTCCACACCCGCTGATCGGCTTGGTCCATGAAAGTACTTATACTCTATACTTGCACTACAAGTTCCTGGTTTTGAAGTACTCTTAGACGCTAGAGAATTAATACTCTAAGGATCCAACCATCTCGAAAGTGGCCCTGGTGAGTATTCCCTCCCCTCCCAATACAGCCCGCAATCCCGTTTTAAAGTGCTTTTCTTGGTCCTTTTATGGCGGAAATATTGTGTAAAAATGGTTTTGACCATCCCTAAAAAGTCGGTTTTGGGGGGGGGGGTATATGACGGTAGGTCGATTTTTGGGGGGGGGGTATATTACAGTTAGGCGCCAAATTTTGAATTGGGGTCCAAATTGCGGTGGACTCTGAACGCGTGGATGCACTTCCAAAAATTCATGTGAAACTTTGCAATTTTGTAGATTCTTTAAATACAAGCTCAGCCCTCAACAAAATTGCAGTAAGTATTTTAGGCCTAGAAAAAGCCTACAATGTCGCTAAGTACATTCCTATCGGAA
>SADC01000767.1:0-45790 GCA_004194705.1 Ditylenchus dipsaci | reverse complement strand
AATAATTCGGAATGTTCGCGAATACTCGCGAACATTCGAACTGTCGTCTTATGGACAAATGGGAAAAGAAAAACCAGTAATATAAATGCTTAAAATAATCACAACCGGCACTAAAACACATTCCAAATTAGCTTCCATTGACAATAAAATAAATTCAATCAACATTCAAAAACAATGTATCATTCTCAATAGTTTGTTCTTCTTCGGATTCTGATTTCCCCCTCTTCTTCGGATGACGCCACTTTTTTGAATAGACCGGCATATTCCAATGGATGTTATGCTTTATAAAGACTATTTCGTTGGCGTGTCCACCTTCATTCTGAAGAAGAAAATAAACAACCCTCACTAGAAATTCATGCAAACAGATAAATCACCAGCCTATTTCGAAGCTTTGTGTGGATCCCACCTCGAAGGACCAGTTTCTTTCGCTCGAGCGGCAGATATCTAGCACATTGTGAAGCATTTCCAACGACTTTTGCAAAGCAATGTATCCGAGAACCAGGCTTTCCGACAAGTTAGAGCATTCATCGTTTTCACAGTTTCCCAAGCATAGCTCCTCTACAGAACCCTAGAAAGAAGAATGTCGACCTCATCCTGATCTTCTTTGCCGATCTTATCGAAAAAAGCTTTGATCCTTCGTCTGTTCGGTCGACCGCTGTTCTCCTCGGATTCCTTGACTATTTCTTGGATCTCTCCATTTGCTTCCAATTTGCGCTAATGCCAGATAATTTGTCGATCACTTTGATGCTTCCACTCCATTTTTCGTGCACTGGTTCTTGAATTAAGTGATTCGGACTCGATTAACTGTAAATGATAGTTTTGGAAAAAAAATTACCGATTACTTGCGCGATACACAAACAAGGCGTAAAGAACAATAATGGAGCGAATACTAACATTCGTTGGTTTTCCATCTTTTGTTCCATGAACTGCAAACTTCGATTGATCTAAAGTCTTAAGAAAAGGTTTACGTATATCTCTATGAATCTCCTGCGGGTGACCCCTGAAAAATCTTGAAATCGTAAATCGAAAATGGCCCCTAACTCTGAGATCCTAGTGAAAAAAGGTTAATCATTTTTTCGTGTGGCAAATTTACTTTTTTGTGCAAATTTATTTTGTTGCAAATTTACTTTTTTCGTAGCAAATTCATTTTTTTCTGTAGCAAAATCACTCTTTTTTGTAGCAATCCGATTTTCGTCTGTAGCACATATACTTGAGTTAGTGTGCTTACATTTTTCAGTCAAAGACGACATTTTTCAGTTTCAACCCCTTTTTGGACAAGTTTTACCTGGTTTTTTTGAAACCATCAAAAAGTGATGCCATTTTAGGGTCCTTGCAGGGCTTTCCGGCAACCGAGCATACATAAAGTGATTCGTGAAAGGTAAGTGATTCGCCTAGGTGATTCGGACTCATTAACTGTAAATGATAGTTTTGGAAAAAAAATTACCGATTACTTGCGCGATACACAAACAAAGCGTAAAGAACAATAATGGAGCGAATACTATTATTCGTTTGGTTTTCCATCTTTGTTCCATGAACTGCAAACTTCGATTGATCTAAAGTCTTAAGAAAAGGTTTACATATATGCTCTATGAATCTCCTGCGGGGAACCCCTGAAAAATCTTGAAATCGTAAATCGAAAATGGCGCTAACTCTGAGATCCTAGTGAAAAAAGCTTAATCATTTTTTCTGTGGCGAATTTACTTTTTTTTTGTAGCAAAAAGGTTTTTTTTTGTGGCAAATTTTTTCTGTGGCTAATTTTTTTTTATGGCAAATTTACTTTTTTTGTGGCAAATTTACTTTTTGTGGCAAATTTACTTTTTTTGTAGCAAATTTATTTTTTTCTGTAGCAATTTACTCTTTTTTATAGCAAATCCGATTTTCGTCTGTAGCACATATACGGGTGCAGGCCGTTTCGTCGCCAGAATTTTCGTCGCCCACATTTTTCGTCGCCACAATTTTCGTCGCCAACAATTTTCGTCGCCACAATTTTTCGTCGCCAACAATTTTCGTCGCCACAGTTTTCGTCGCCCACATTTTTCGTCGCCCACAATTTTCGTCGCCGGCATATTTCGTCGCCCACAATTTTCGTCGCCGGCATATTTTTGTCGCCGGTATATTTTTGTCGGCACAGTTCTCTATTGATTTTACGTTTTAGCGTCGTTACGACCTGTTACGACGCTAAAATAGCTAAAACGCTAAATCAATAGAAAACTGTGTAAAATTGTGGGCGACGAAAATTGTGGCGACGAAAATATGCCGGCGACGAAAATATACCGGCGTCGAAAATTGTTGTGGCGACGAAAATTGTTGGCGACGAAAATTGTGGCGACGAAAAATGTGGGCGACGAAAATTCTGGCGACGAAACGGCCTGCACCCACATATACTTGAGTTAGTGTGCTTATTTATTTCTAAAAATTTCAGAAACATATATATATATATATATCCGTTGATACGCTTGATCCGCATACTGTTTTTAGTCTTTTTAGACTGAAAACCGATCTTCGAGAAAAGTGAACCGAGAATTTCGGTTTGGTCCAGCACCCGAAAATTGCAAATTCCTCAAAGATCATAGGCAGTTGGCAGAAGATCCCACTTGTATACCCGGCTATTTCGGCCAACACCTTTTCTTTACAATAAAAAGCCCCTTAAGATCCAAAAGCGGACTGAAGTGTTTCTCTCTCAAAATGGTGGAGCATAATATGGCTAAGGTGAAAGAATTATCATTATGCATTGTATTGATGGTAAATCTGTTAGCTTAAATTTAAGAATTTCATAACTGATCCATCAGAGGATGTTGAGCAATGAAGCAGCCGAGAGTGTGCCAAGTGCGTGTGCTAGAATAGACCTAAAGCCCAGCAGCTTTAACCAGCAATTAATCCACTGTCTTTCGTGAAGTCCAAGTCTTTCATAGACTCGGAATACCAATTTTGAGAATTTCGGATGAATAAATAAGCACACTACCTCAAGTATATGTGCTATGGACTAAAATCGGATTCGCTACAAAAAAGATTAAATTTGTTACAGAAAAAAATAAATTTGCTACAAAAAAGTAAATTTGCATTTTTCACTTATTTAAAAATCGTGTTTAAATGACTCCTAAGTAACTTTTATGTGCTTAAAACGATAAGAAAGTTATTTCGTGACACTTTTCCACATAAAAATTGATTTTTTGAAGAAAAAAATTTTTGACCAAAAAAATGACTTTTTGCCTTGGGGGACCAAGGTAAATCACCTTGTATTAACGTATTTTACCGTTTTGGTCACTGGAGCTGGGCAAAAAAGCCACTTTATGCATTTTTTATCAAGACTCTTGCTCGGAATTATGTCTAAGGTAAGTGAGTGCGCGCATCTCTGACCAACCAAGCCCCCTGCGTCCTCGAAGGTGGCGCAGGGGGCTTGGGTCTTGGAGTTGAGATGCGCACACCCATATACCTTAGACACAAATCACTCGAAAGTGACTCTGCATGCATAAAAATGTATGCATACCAGAGTTTCTTTATGCGGTAGGCCCAGTTAACAAAACTATGTTCAAATTCCATTTTTAGTGACTTAGGGGTATTCAAGTACCTTTTCTGGTGGCTTACCTTGGTCCCCCAAGTCAAAAAAGCAGATTTTGGTCAGAATTTTTTTTTAATCGATTCTTTGTGTGGAAAAGTGTCACAAAATGACTTTCTATCGTTTTAAGCACATAAAAGTTACTTAAGAGTCATTTAAACATGATTTTCCAATATGTGAAAAATGCGACATCACCCACCCCCCATCAGCTAAATAAGTGCCAATTTGTACCCCTTTTATCGTAAACCTGTCGTCTCGCCTCGTGAATTTGTCGAAAGAATAGCGTCCTTTTGGAAACCTGACATTTTTTAAAAATCATGTCGCACCTAAGAAATATTAAGTTTATTTAATAAACCTTTTTTTAAAATCGGTCGTCTTTTGTCGCAAATAATAATCCTGCTCATCTCTATATAGTATTTGGCATGTGTCTTTTGTTGCATGCCGAATCGCGAGTGAATGTGTTTGCGGAATTATGAGGTGCACGTGTATCCAAAGTTACAGCTATTTTTCGAAATTCACACAAATATTCTGTAAATCAAATTTTTATAACTTTTTTCACTTTTCTGGAAGGTTTTTCACAATAATATTCTCTATATAGTTTGGACTATGTCTGTGGGTAACGCATTAGTGTTCATGTCCGATTTTCTGCCAATGTTTGTGGACATATGTTAAATATTTCACCGGAACCCTCAAATTAAACATCTTGGCTTTCTTTTAAGCACAAACACGTATAATTAAAGATGCTCCTAATTTTTTTTGTTTGCCCTCCAAATTGTAGATGGTGGATTTTAGCCTGGATTGAAGGTGGATTTTTGTGTTCAAGTCCACTTTTCTGCTATGTTTAGCTAACCGATGTTAGTTATCTCACCGGTACGCTCAAGTATAACATCTCGGCTTTTTTTTCAGGCACAAACACGTATAATTTAAGTTGCTTCTAAAATTTTTTTTGTTTGCCCTCCAAATTGGAGATGGTAAATTTTAGACTGGATTAAGGGTAGATTTTTGCGTTCAAACTAAATTTTCTGCCAAGGAAAAGAGTATCCAGGAGACAAGGAAGTGTTTGCAGCCAGTAAGAGGGTAACCAGCGTGGGAGTGTAGCCAGGCGGTGTCCAGGAAGGAGTAGACAGGAGGAATGTACCCAGAAGAAGGGTACCCAGGAGGAATGAACCAAGGATAATGGTGTGCAAGACTAGGGTACTTAGGAGAAAGGTATCCAGGAGGAGGGTAGCCAGGAGGAGGGTACTCAGAAGTTGGTGGGGATACCGTATTTCCTCTAAAAAGGCGGCCGGCCCTCCTTATTTTTCAAACCCCCGAAAGTCTGAAAATTGTCAATCAAAAATAGCCTTATCTCTGAAATTTTAATCGAATAAAAATGAGGGAGGCCGCCTTATTAGAGGAAATACGGTAATTGTGAAACGTTTTCCAAATATTCCAATTCTGGAGCATTGGGAGATGTCTAAACGCCATAATTTGTTGCACGTCCAATTTCAAATGTTCCCCCAGCATAAAAACTCAGCTTAGTATATAATATTCATGACACTGACTTTGCTGGGTTCCCTCTATAGTCCGGGACTTTGTCTACCTAGAAGTCAGTTTGGTCTTGGTCCAACCCAAAAAGGGAGCCAAGCGAATTAGGGGAGGGAGCCAAGCGAAAAAACGAAGCCAACCGAAAAAATATTTGGATCGCAACTGGTTTGAGTTCATTGTGAGCATATCATTTTCTGAACAAGCGCAAAACCGTGGCGAGAACAACGAGTTCTTGAGTTGCACTAATGCCAAAAAAGTACTTCACTATAAAAGGCCATAACTCAGAATTTTCAGCATAAATCAGTGTTGACAGCTGAAAACATATTGTTCAGCGTTAAATTTGAAGTCGATTGCTGTATAGCATGTACGGTAGAAAAAAGAGGAAAAAATCGCGGTTCCACGAAAAAGCTCCAAAATCACGTCTCTTAAATGCACATTTGGTCGTTTATAGCTATCGGTTGCTTAAAAATGTGATATATATTTTGGAATTAGGTAAATGGAAGATTTAAAAAAATAAATAGTTACCGGTATATTGACGAGTGTACGATAACAATTTAAAATTTACGAATTATGTAAAGCAGTGACGATGTGTGCAGGTAATTTTAATGAAAAACAGAGAAACTTACGGTAAAGTTCACTGAAATACAATTTCAGAAAAGCAATTGAAATCTGAATAGGGTTGTCGAGCCGAAAGCTCGAAATCTAACTTTCGGCGGATGCTAAAACAGGCTACTCACTAACAATCTGCAAAACAGAATCCTCGCTTTTTTCACTCTTTTCCCAAATTATTCAGTTGGCGTGGTTTTTTTATTTTCTAGTTGCTTATTCAGCTTCTCACATCATATAGTCGAGGTTAAGGGCTACCAAATAAGCTATTGACTGAGTGAAAATTGCTTCAAAAACTCAGATGAAATTTTATTCCATGTCTCCAATGTTTTTTAGATTGAAAACGATAACACGGGAACGGGAACCTGTGGCGACGAGATTGGCAAATTCAAATTCGCGCGGGACACCTCTCTTTCGTCTCGTACTGTACTCTTCTGAGCTATTTTGAACGACTCAAAAGAGTAGAGAGCGAGACGAAAGAGAAATATCCCGCGCCCATTTAAATTTGCTAGATTCTCATTTGCATCGACAAGTATGGTCCTTTAACGACCTTCAACTATAGTTCGTTACCTGCTAGGGTCCGACACTTTTTTAACACTGATTTTGAAAGCGCTTTGTCAGTTCTGTTTCCACAGTCTTGTCGCTCTAACATTTTCTAACATTTTTTAAGTAACAAAATATCAGAATTTCATTTTTTGTGCTGAATTTTGGCGTTGAAATTAACCGAAAAAAGCTGTTTTGACCTCTTATTTACATGAAATGCTTTTTATCTCTTTAACAGCTTGTGTGTCTAACTACATATACACACTTCTTATTTTGCTTTAGCGCTTTTTATAATAAAGATAGCTTTTTTAGTACCAACCTATTCTGATCTTTATCGATTTGTTTTGTTTATTATGCTTAATGCATGCATGCTCGGAACTATTTTTGTTTTGAACTTTTTTCAGGTTCAAAATATCTTTATCGACTATCAGACTTAATGCTGTTTCGTATTGCTCGATATACCTTTTTGTTGGATTTTTGTCTGGAAATGAAGTGCAATGCCTGGCGATAAGGTTAACAACCTGGGTCCAAGAAATAAACTGTTATTATGAAATAAAAATATATATTTTCATGAAAATTTAAAATCATAATTTTAAAGTTCGAGAAATTCTAGGTTATATCAAATTTACTAAGCCGACCGGGCCGGGCCGCGGGCCTGAGTTTTAAGGCCTGGCTCCGGGCCGGCCCGTGCCCAGCCCTGCCAGACTGTCAAAATAAACAGTCAAAAGTTTTCAAAAATCGAGCTAAAAAAAGTGTCGGCCCTAGGCGGGAACGAACTTTTTGGGGTGTTGTTAAATCATTTTTTTAAATTCGCGCATTTTTTAGATCTCATAGTTTTCAAAAACTTTGTTCTCAAATTCAAATTTTGAATGAATTCAAAACTACATTTTAAGGCGAGGATAGGCAAGGGTAGGCGAAGATATACGAGGATAGCCGATCATAGGCGAGGATATGCGAGCATAGGCGAGGGTAGGTGAGCATAGGCGAAGGTAGGCGAGGATAGGCAAGGGTAGGCGAGGGTGGACAAGGGTAGGCGAGGATAGGCTAGGGTAAGTGAGGTAAAGTAGGGGAGTTAACAAGTAGGGTGGATGATCTGCACTAACTATTAACGCACTCGAAAGATTAATCTGTCTGAACTACTAATTTAAATGAAATACTGATGTTCCCGAATCACAAAAATAGTGCCCGAAGCACCAATGTTCCCGCACGGCATAGACGCCGATAGGCGCCTGCAGAATCTAGTTTTAGTACCGTATTTTTTCTAATAAGCTCCCCGGAGCGCTTATTTTTCAAACCCCCAAAAATCGGAAAATTCGGAATTCGATTTCGAGATTTTGAGTGCCTAACCAAAATCTAAAAAATTGGAATCGGTAGAGCTTCTGGGCGTTAAGAAAACGTATCAAACAGCTTTGCAAAAATATGCTTCTACACTAAGATCCAGACCCTCAAATTCGATTGGGGGGGGGGCACTTATTAGAGCGGGGGTGCTTATTAGAGGAAACACGGTATATTATAAGCATGGGTCTAGTTTGACAATCATGCCGCACAAATTGAAAACCTATGGGTATGCAGCTGGATTTTGACCATCCACAACTTGTCACCTTCCGGGCCCTTTTTCACCTACTTGACCCGTCATTGAAGCGAAAAGGACCCGCACCATCGTGTTCAGCGTAAAAAGTTGAGTGTCTTTTGATATGTCTTTGATATCCTCTTTCATTTGATGTATCATTCTTTTAAAAAGCTCAACAAAAGATGACTGAACTACGCTCAGGAATTGTGAGGCTTCATGAGCAAGGCTATTCTGTGATGCAAACAGTGACTATGATAAGTTGTGGCCACTCAACTGTGTCAAGAGCGATCAAGCGATTCGAAGAAACCCGGCGTTCGTGCAGCGTCGACGCACCGCCGGCGCTGCGTGCAAGTATGGTTCTAAGTCGTCGAATTTGACGATTATAGAGTGTGATAGCTTGTTAAAACTGTGAGATTGAGCTGTATTTTTTGAAATTTCTTAGTTTTTGTAGAAAACATTTCAAGTTATAAGATTTGAGATTTTTAACTTTAAAAGTTGCCTTTGAAAAGCTTAAAGTAGGTTTAAAAAAGTTTCTGGAAGATCAATATATTGAATATTGAAATACTCAATTTTTTGAGTTGTTTTCAGATAATCTTCTTAATTTGTATTTTTTTCTGTTACTTTAACTTTTCAAATTGACCTGGTCTCTTCCTTTGTCTCATTTGAAATTGGCCGTGTAACGTGTTGGTATTCTCGTTTAACAATTTGCTTCTTTGTTGAAAAACATAGGGAATTTTTTTACGCTGATCGAATTTTTTTTTTACTTTTTTTTCAATTTTATGAACTGAGTAACGAAGGCAGACTGAACAAACTTTTTCGGTACTTTTGACTGTAAAGAGCTTTTTGTCGAAAAAGAACCTGTTTCATATCATTTTTAGATTCCTGAAATGCCATCAGACTTCTGTGATGCCTCACAAAAGTATGTTTCACCAAAACTGCCTTTCTTTTTTTGGTACTATAAAATCTATCGGAATAGCTGTTTGAATCTCCGCCTGTTCATAAGTACCAAATATTACACTAATTTTACATTTGAAATTATACCAATTTAATTTATATTTAAATGGTAATAGAGCTAGAAACAAGTCAAGCTTTTAAACTTTACTAAAAAGGCTTACAAGTATGTATTACGAGACATCTCGGCTATCTCGTTAGCTCAGTCGAGATTTGCAGCATGCAGAAATATCATACGTCTGAAATTTAAAAAATTGTCAATAACATAAGAGTTTACGAATCTCATTACTTATCAAGATCTGACGCATGCCCTTTTGAGTCAGCTAAAAAGGCATGTTCGTCGTTAATAAAATAAATAAAAAGGTGGATACCAGGTGAATTCAAATATTTCATAAAATATTTTTTAATTCAAATTTTCGAAGTACTTTCCCGGCGCAACCAGGAGACAAATGTTTGGCTGTCGCTCCGGCTTGAACTAATTTACAACTCTAACAGTTTAAGCGGCTCGACGGCAAAGCAGCGGCATACTACAAAATTCAGTAGTCGGTTCGTTTATTCAATGAAAGCATAGTTTTCCCTCAACCTTGACTAGAACGAGTCTTATTAATTCTCATTTGGATTCCACTGGTACCCTCCTAACAAAATATTTTCATTGATGACGAGCATGCGATTTTGAAGGACAATGAGAATTTCACAGGTGTCAATGCTCGTGGGACGCCTATTTCATTCCGCAATGATTTTGCCAAGTTCTCATTGGTTTTTTAAGTAAGCAACTATATTATATACGAAAAAGAACATTCGTAGCTCAGTGTTAATGAATGGTAGTCTTGGTTCTCATTTTTGTTCTTTGAAACACTGGCATTATAAATTAATGTGCCATACGCATTCAACCCGTAAAATCCTGATTGGTTACGGTGATAGTCCTTCAAGAGAAATAATTCAGGGAAACAAGAAAAAGCAATCGTCGTACTTGATCTCTCTTGAAATGTGCAAATCCTGAACTGTTGCGGCTTGACGTTCACTTCACTTCTAATATGGCTCCTTGCATCAATTTTCCTTAGACTTGCTGCAATCATCATCGACAGTTGGTTGCCTATTGGTATCAATAAAGAATTATCATTTATTTTAGCAATAAAAAGCAACCATGAGTTCCTCGGCTGCAGTGCTCAATTCCATAACCAACACCCGAAAAGGTTTTATTTCGCTTAGTAGTCAAGTTGGTGTAAAGTGGGCACCAATGCGTAAGTTGGCGTCGCCAAAAAATTGGCGACGCCCTGTATTTCAAAATTGTTTCGTCGGCAACCAGACATTTTCTACTATTAGAAGAGAATGTCGCGCAACAAATTTTACTGTTAGTAGAAAATGCCTGGTTTCCATTTTTTCATGCAATAAAGAACTAGTCTTCGAGTTCGGCAAAGTTGCGTGCTAGCTCTAGAAATATCAAAAAAGAGAAATGTCATTTTCATTTTATTATTTATTTATTTTACTTATTTATCTTCTTATGTTAGGAAACGGAAGAAATCAGAAATCACTGGTGTGTAAAGCCGAGACACTACCGTTACAGCATTCAAGAGCTTCGGATCATTCCAAGAAATGGTGGAAAGAAACACCTTGTTTGCTGATGAGACTTCTTTTGCTGAATATATTGGCTCGTGCACTGACAACCAACTTTTTATCTTTTCACCAAAATTTATGAAACAGTGAATCTCACTATGGTTCACTTTTTTTGCAAATCCGCACAGGTGCAGATGGACAAGTTTTGGTGAGTTAAACTACATAAAATCTAAAAGTTATTTGATCAGTTCATATAAACTGTAATCTGCGACTTTTTTTAAATTTCTAGTTTGGGTCTCATTTCAAAAAGGGAATTTTTTTGAGTTAGTCTACTTTTCACAGATCTCGATCTCAAAATTTTGTTAATCCAGTTGACCCAATTAAAAATTTATCGTAGGATTGAAACGTAGTTAATTTTTTACTTGTGGATGAAGTTTGCAATTCTTATGCATACCAGTTTCTTTACGCGGTAGTCCCCAATTAACAAAACTATGTTCAACCCCATCTTTAGCCTTTTTAGGGTATTAAAGTACCCTATATTTTCGACCATAAGGGTAGGTATCATAGCTATGGTCAAAAATTTATTCTTTCTACCCAAATAAGCCATAAACGATGATAGAGTTGATAAAACGCGTTTTTGGGGCAGTGGGTGAAAGGAATTTTAACCGTTGTCTGTTCTATTTTTTGAGCCTAAAATAAAAAAGATTGAAAACTAAGTGGTCCAGTATCACAGGAAATATTTTAAATTAAATATCAATTTATCATACTTCAATTCATGAATAAATTTTATAGCAGAACCCATACGATGATCCAGTATTAAAAGAATTTAGTAGGAAGTTTCCTGCTGCCGCTATTCTGAAGAACCAAAACTTTGTGTCAAATCAGCTAGGCAAACGTGGAAGCGTCTATGTATCTCTCAAGGGACTTTTCTTTGACGACAAGTCAAGCTTTTTGGTAGAGTTTAGAACAATAATAAGCCAGTACTACCACAGTATGGCCTACATTGACAACGCAATAAAGCAAATAATATCTAATCCCACTACTGACCAATTAGATCGCAATTCCTTGAAAAAAAGACGGAAGAAATTCCGCTCTTACTCAGATGATGATGCTGAGGCTATTGGAAAGCTCATCTTTTAAACAGCATCGATTTCCTTGCCAACTGCATACAAACAGTGTCTGGCAGTACTGAAAGAGTAAGTTCCAATATTTTTTCATAAGAAAATGAAAACAACTTAGAGGTGGTCGTGTTATTCGACGATTTTGATGAAGCCTTGACCGGTGTTTGGCTTCACATATCACACAAGAAGACACATTATACATCAAAGACTTTTTTGCATGGCCTACTGGACAAAACAATCATAAGATGTCGATTGGTGATAGCAGGAGCCTTCTACCATGAGTGTAAGTAAAGACATATACATTTTTCATGGTACAGTCAAACCTCGATATAGTGCCCCCCCCCGATATAGTAGCCCCTCCAATATAGTGGACCCTGAGCTCGATTTGGTTGATCAAATTTAAAATCTAGATAAATAAACCCCCAATAGTGGCCCTCAATATAGTGGCTCTTCCAATATAGTGGCCCCCAGGCCTGGTCCGCGCTAATTAAAAGACCCCCAATATAGTGGCCTCTCGAAGTACTTGCTGCTGCCATTCACGAAGTGATCCGATGTCGACGGCTCCAGCTTCCCCTTGCATATCTTTGAACCGGATTTCATGGCGATCCTTGAACTTTTCAAGCCATCCTCTGCTCGCTCCAAGATTGATGATACCAAGCCGAGCTGCAATAGCCAGGAACTTTTCCTGAAATAGAGCAGTATCTTTATCACAAGTAAATCAAATAATTAGGCGAAATCTCACCTGCAACAGATCGCCGCCTGCTGGAGTGTTTTGACTAGAAATCTGCTTATGCCAAATGACCAGCGCTTCTTCTAATTGATCATACTTGCCTAACTTAAAACGCGAAGGTTTTTCTTGACTTCCATTTTTGATTGCCGCCAGAATCGCTTTTTTCTTTTAGGATTCTTTGAATGGTGACTCTTTGAATACAAAATCTTTGAACAGTTAGTTATTTCCCTTATTAGCAGACGCTTCAATTATTGCCTTCTTCTCCACTAATGTAATAGCACGACGTTTTATTGAAGTAGACATTTAAAATACCTGAACATCAAGGATTTACATTTACCAAGAATAAACTATATCAACCATAGATCAAAGAAGGTTTTTTTAATAAGCACCCTTATATAGTTAAACCTCGATATAGTGGTCCCTACAAGTGGGGATGTTTTATTTTAAAATGTTTTATTAGGAAAGTATATTCATTAGTAAATTTGAGTTCCGAAAACGATTAGGCGGCAAAAAATTGTCATAAAAAAGTGAGTCGATCTGCGTTTACAGAATTTAGAAATCGTGCAAGGACAAACAATTATGACCGTTTAAAGTGTTAAAAGTCTTGACTCACCCTGTAGATGGTAAGACGTTTAAAACCGACTGACCTAATTATATGTTGAATATCAAACCACTGATTTTCACGGTTAATTACCAAAGAAATAAGTCGAAGAAATAAGTCGAACAGGAATCAAAAATTTTAATCTTAATGTTTGCTGAGCGCAGTTGTTTTTTGTTTTTTAATGAAAATCAACTTTTTCATTAGATCTTTGTTGAGTTTTGACCTTTTCATAGTCGAACCTCGATTTAACGGCCCCTTGGACGCTTTTGGTTCGAGAAACTCGATTTAACGGCACCCCGATTTAACGGACCCCTCGATTAAACGGCCCCCTAGGCCGGTCCAAGGTGGCCGTCAAATCGAGGGTTTACTGTATGTATATTTTCCATTTTATACATGTTTATACTTTTAAACATTATTGATTTTAGTAGCTCCGCTGGATGGCTTCTGTAAGAACACCATTCTCACCTACAACGTCCTGAGCAATATTTCTCTCTAAATCAAACTGATTTCAATGTGTTGTGCAAATCTTTTGAAGTTGACCAAGAAAAAGAGAAATCGTTAGCGAATGGTAACTAATTAAATTGATTCAAATTAGACAAAAAATATTTTTTTTTAGGGTTGGTGGCTATATCCTTCAAAAGTCTGGTCCAACAAATGAAACAAAAAACTCACAGAGAGAAAAGACAATATCACTGTCTGCCATCTTTATACCTGACCACTTTCCACAGATCCATCGAGGTTGAGCAACAGTAGTATAGAACAAAAAGACGAAAAGATGTCAAAGTCGATTTTGAGTCGAAAGACTGATAATCGTGTCGGGACCATGTGATATCATTCTTTTGTTTTAGAAAGTTACATTTTCGGACACTTAATTCCGATATCTTATAGCCTTATTGCCGAAAAACTTTATAAAATATAAAAATTTAAACATAAAGTCGAAAAATGCGGAATTCGAGTCATTTTACGCAAAAACTTACAATTGAAAATGACACGTTTTTTAGCAAAAAATTGCGTGAATAGAAGCTAAAAATTGAAAATCGGTTGAATTGAAAAATGGGGGATTATTGTCCTGACTTTTTTCGAAATTTTTTGTCGAAATTTGGTATAATTTTGAATTTTTATTGTCAAATTTTAAAATTTGTCGATTTTTATGTTGAAAAGGGCCCGAAAACGGATAAATTTCGCGTTGAAAAACGGGGGAATTTTTGTCCTGTGAATTTTTGAAATGGGATGGTGTCAAAATTGGTAAAATTCTGCATTTTTGACACCAAATTGGCGAATTTCCCGCTTCTTATGTAAAAAGGCCCTTAAAAGGGGGTTTTTAATTTGGGATGTGGTGGATGGGCTGTCCTAGAAATAGCCTTTCTATACTACTGCAACAATGCTTGTGCCCATAACACTTCCGCTTTGGACACCAAAAAAATATTTCGAAAATATTTGTCGAGACTACAGCCCAAGTGCCGCCCCCCTTCAAAGAGTATTTTCTTTAAGCTAGCTTGCTTAAGTCTAAGGCCTAAGTTCAAGGCCTAAGCCTGAGTCAGCGCACTACAAATTGCAATGGATTTAGAAAAAAAATCATTTGAACCCAAAGTAGTTGGCTTACAGAAAAATACTATTGGAAGAGGGTGGGCACTTGGGCTTTTGCGATTTGTCGAAATATTTTTTGTCTGCATTTAAATTTTTTTCAAAATGTTGTACCATCCACTAGTCAAACCAACGTTGCTTGACCATGCCAGATCGGACAACTTGGACGTTTTCCATTGAGCTACTAGTTACTATAGCTGCTAGCTGGTTCACCTTGTGTAATTATTACAAATTATTATTATTTATTATTATTAAAATTTCACTTCGCTAGTATCGTATAGTCGTAGAGGCTTCACCTACAGCAGTTACACCCTCAGCGGTCGTGATTCACCATCATCACTCAGGTGGCTCAACCTGGTGGTTGAGCAGTTGGTAGACTCAAGTGGAGGTACCCAATTGATTGGTGGTTAGGTGGTGTTACTTAGGTGGTGTTACTCAGGTGAGGCTAGCTATACGGGGAGTACCCAGGAGAAAAGTAGCCAAGTGAGGTACTCGCGTAGTGGTACCAGGATAGAGCAACGCAAAGAGAGATACCCAATTGAGAGTATCCAGGTGGGGGAGCCCAGGTTTCAGTATCTAGTAGCGCCTCAGACAAGTAATTTAAGTGTGAAACCTAAATGCAACCTACTGAATAACTCTTTGATTTTTTAACATATTTAAAATTTAGGTAGCTTTGATCAGTTGAAAAGTTTAAGTTTGTGACACCCAAACATACCGATAGAACGCGTCGATCACATCGAAAGAAAAACTAAATTAAACACAACAATATCCTATGAAAAAACGACTAACGGCAGGGTTCACAGATGAAAAAATCAGAATTTTGAACAAAAAGTCTCTAAAATCAGGATTTTGAACACAAAAAATCTCCAAAATCAGGTAATCCCTGATTTTTGGCGATCAAAAATCAGGATTCGGATTGAAAATCAGGAAATTCCTGGTAAATCAGGACATCTGTGAACCCTGACTAACGGAAAAATAACCAACGGAAAACTGACCACGAAAAATGATCACGGAGAAAAATGAATGACGTAAAAATGACCTACACCCAACCGACCTTTCTGAACACGAATCCATCATGAAAAGCTGTCTAAAAATGCAGGAATTTCGGATGGACTTCTAGATCTGAAAATTTCTGATTTTGCATTTTTAGACAGCTTTCCTTGACGGATTCTTGTTCAGCATGGTCGATTTGCTTGAAAAACTGCTCTTAAAATTCAAAAGACACTGTTAATTTCAAATTTAAAAAAATCGAAAATTTTAATTTGAATTTTTTGTCTTGAGTGGAATTTCAGATTCACAGTGAGTTCCAACTGAAATAGTGGTTTTAGAAGCAAATCGACCACGCTGAACATGAATCCGACGTGTAATCCAACAGTTTTGCATATAAATGACTAAAACCCACCATAAATGATAAATGTCCTGACAGGACTATAGTCCTATGTAGGACCATAGTCCTAAAATAGGACCATACTATCAGTAGGACCTTTTTAGGACTAAAATAGTACTAAATAGTCCTAAATTATAAGCAAATAGGACCAAATTCTCATCCCTGGTGTAATAGATGAAATTTGAATTTAAATGCGAATAAAAAATAATTGGAATAAGCATTTTACCTATTTTCGGCTGCCACCCGTAATTCGAAAACTCGAAATTGGCATCGTCATCAACGACGATGGTTCTTAAAAAAAATGAGAAATATTTAAAGATATAATAGATGGGAATGCTGAAACTTATCAAAAAAATTTAGTCTTTGCGTAAAAATTGTGGTTCTCTTTTTGGTTGACGGTGACATTCTTTGCGCTCTAGTTTTAGGTATTTTCTCTGTTGTTCTTATTTGTAGACTATCCTCAATTCCCAAAGTCTTTGCATAACAGTTCTGGCTTTTTTCTTGTTCTTTGCTGTCATTCTTGTGCTTTGATAATATGTATCTTTTCTTTCTTCTTATTCTCATTTTTTGTTCAAAAGAAGTCTAAGCGAACCAAAGTTAGCAAAAAAAACTTCAAAAATTAAAAAAATCTAAGTTTTATGTATTTGATGTATTCAGAAGTTGGATAGTTTTTGGAACAGAAAAATATTTGTGCTGACCGCATACAAGAGACCATCAAAGGTGGAGAGTCGAATGTGGAAGCCACTTCAATCAAGAGATCCTAAGAAGAGCAAAGGACGACCACCTCACCTGGACACCGCGTTTCTTTGTTTGTCCCACAAATTTGGCTTCGTTGTCGAACACAAACACCAACAAGATGAAACAATGGCTCTGGAGCTGGCCATTTGCTACTTCCAGTGCTCGACGACTATATAGCCGATGGCCGTATCACAAGAGTGCTCTTTTTGTCCATCAACTTTATATCAGACGACAAAGACCTGAAGATTGCTCATTGAAACTGCAAGGTGTGCATGCTTTAGTAAGATATCTAACAAATTTAAATCTTTTAGACACCTCAGGATAAAAATAGTGTCTATGCAAAGGCAATACAGATAGCAATGAAAAAATATCCAGCGCCTTCACCTGGTACTCGCTCTTCTGTCAGGCTACAAAAGCAGTTTAATATCAAAGACTTGCTAGAATGGCCATGTCAAATGGTTGCTCAATGGTTGAAAGCAGAGCAGAATATTGACTTGGAGAAAGCATAATCGACGCTGTAAAAAATTTTATTTCTTGAAAAAATATAAAAAATTAGTTTTTGTAGAATGTAACTGGCCATGCGGTTTAGATTGCTAACCTAGAAATAATTACTAGAGTGCTGGAAATTCCTGCCGAGTCTCGAACAAAGTTCCGGAAGGCAATCAAGACTTTGTTGAGCAAGAATGAATTAGCAAATTCTACACAGGAAGGTAAACTCAAAGGTGGAAGAGGCGTGGATGATTGGTACGAGCAGGTAACTAACTTAACTTTCTTTCAAGTAAAAAAGTTTTTTTTCCATCATAACAAAAAATTTTTTGGTGAATATAAAATCGGCAACAAAACAGTTAGATGGGCTGATGAGCGAATAGTAAGTTATCTAAACCAATTCTCGGTTAATTTTAATCAATTTTTTTAACGTGTCTGCGAGATACAAGTTTCTATGGCTATATTATAGAGTTTAAACTAGAAGCAAATATCGTTTATAATCTTATTCATATTTTTGAGATTCTCGCATGCAACAAAAAACTTATTTTTACAAAATCTAAAGACTCTTAATGCTTGCCCCAATTTAAGGCATGCCCACGCTAATAAGAGGTAGTGCCAGGGAATTCAATTTTTTTTTCGTAATCATTAAACCTATCTACGGATTTTTCAACTCGTTCTCTAGCAAAACAAGGCCTAGAATAAATTTTAGGTATGGTTTTTTTAGAAACTAAGTTGAAAAATCCATACAGAAGATCAATGATCAGGAAAATTTTTTAAATTCCCGGGCAGCACCTCTTTTTTTCACTAAATTCTCTTTTAGGTCTCTCATTATCTCTTTAGACTCTACAGACACACAATTTAGAAATAAAAAACCTAAAAATTCAATCATGATTTTTCACCTTTAAGCACGACACTGTGCCAGAAAAAGTTGATACTGATGCAAAACTGGAGATACAAAACGCGTTTGGTGAGATCGAGTTGGCTGGCAGTGAGAACCGGTAAACTCTAGTTAACTAACTTAGTACATCAAATTTTGCAGTTAGAGATCAGAGAACAGGCCAGCTACTTTTTGAAGAAAGTGAAGAACATGCTACCAAAGGTTGAATTTTTTCACAGACTTGGTAGCTTGAACTGATATTTGTGAGTTTTCGTAGATGAGCTAGACTTTGTTATCGTATTCTTTCTGATCATAATCGTCTTAATGGCTCGTTCAAAAACCCGGAGTTGGAGTTGGAGTCGAAGTTGGTGTCGGAATCTGAGTTGGAGTAAACCCGGGCCAAATAGTCCAACTCCAACTCCGGTTTTGAACGAGCCATGAAAGTGACAACATGTGATTAATATGCAGTGCAAATAAAAAGTTAGATTGGAAACATCAATGTCAATATCGAAATTGCAAAATGTTTTCGAAAAATGTCTCAAAAGCTCAGACACTACAGAAAAACATACAAATCTTATAGCTCCTTCATTTTGAAAGAATTTTAAGAGAAATATCGCTTTTTTGCTAACTCTGTTGTCAATCCAACTTTCAATTACTTGCAAGTTTAATTTACATTGCAAAAAACATTTTCGACTCTTCGGGTCGGCCTGCGGCCGCCCTGAAGAGGGGAGTGATTACCCTTGTGATCCCCTCCCCCCAAATTTCGGCCCTGGTTGCAATACTACTATTTTTCTACAGTAAGCAGCTAATCAAGTACCGCAATACCGGGAGTAACATAATATAGCACCTAGATATGCATATTAGATAAATTTTGTCATTTTTAAAAAGCATTATATTTAACTGGGCTGAAAAGTGTGTTTATTCAAGATGTTTATTGTTAAAATCAAAAATTGCAAATTCAGTGATAGCTTTATATTGAATTTTTTTCTGCAAAGCTTTGCATGCTAGTCATTGATAAATTTATATAAAAGCTGAAAAAAAAACTTTTTGCTCGAAAATTGGATTCTCAAGTAACACGAATAATTAACTTCTGACAAATATTTTTTTATTTCAGAGCCGAAGTCGTTCCAAAACCTAGAAGTAGTTGGTGACGTTCACTGAAAGCCAGTGTGAAGGAGCAGGTGATCATATTTACTATTTGGGAAGTTTAAAAAGGAATTATAAATTATTTTGATTTGCAAAATTTCATATTTTCGTGGCGTGGATTTATTCTTTGGTTACGATTTCTGAAAATTTCGGCCTAAAGGGGTATGCTAAGCATATAGGAAACACGAAAACACGCAAATAGAGATAAATATCTATATGAGATTCTAGATTGACCCTATATAATCCACCCTGTGAATTCACACAGCTAAAGATAATGATAGAAAAGTGGAGAACAGCCCGACATGTACGAGTTAAGCACAATATCGAAATAAAAAGAGAAACACAGAACGACAGAATTTTTTTATCAACAGCAACATGAGAACGTAGTGTGGACACTAAGCTCAGTCGAAAGCTCAGTCAATGTGCTCTTTTTCTTCCACAGAAGTCAAGCTAGCTTCCAGTGAAGTCGAGTTACTTTCTTCGCTTGATTTCTCGCTACACTTCCCGTTAGACGCTTCGTCGGATCATACTCAGAGTCGTAATCAGATCCCTTAAATGCATGAAAGATCTATATCTGACTAATATGGTGCTAATGCATACCTTGTCGGATTCCTTGTTTGTTGTCCTCAATTTGTTAAGAGTGGACTTTGACTGCTGATCATTATCTGCCCTTGATTGCTGATCATGAGGTGCGCACTTATCGTCTTCATCTTCATCGTTCGTGTCAGTACTGCTGTAATTGTGATAAGGCGGCACGCTCGTATCAGTAAAGATACACTGCACATTGTATAGATCTCCGGGCTTACGCGACGGTCGAAACGAATTTTTTTGTCCTTGACAGCTGCTTTCCCCACTAAATTATGATGTATGCGTGAAATGATCGTGGTTGACTGTGCACACCTAAAACATTCCAAAAAACTAACAGCCCAATAACCACTTCACAACACAAGTCGAATCAAACTGCAGCATGAGACCAGACTCACGACGCTGACCTGGCAGTGAAACTGAACCTTGCACAGTGTGGACTGCGACATCACATTTGTATGACTCTGCCCCGACTCTGCCACACTTCAGAAAAAGCAGGTCAGTGCTGTTGATATAAATGCTTTATTAATGATTGCTATTAAGTTATCCTCACAGGATTTGAGCTCAAGCTTGAATTGAAGCCCAAGCATTGCATCACACCGTTCTATAGAACGAGAAACCGCCTACAAAAAGCCACCGTGAAGAAGATTAAGGTGGCGGATGTTGTATTGGATCGAGCTGAAGCTGTCCACACTGAAGATGATGTTGTGGAAGAGTCCGACACGAGGAAGGTGACACTCTGCAGGACAACTGGCTGGCCACACTTTGCGATTCCCGACAGCAGGCAGAGGTACCTTCAATACCAACATTTGAATATCCGACAGATGTATATCTCTTTCACAAAAAATTCCAACAAAACACTTTTAGATCGAAGGCAATGGTTCTGAAGCCGCCGCCCACCGTACACTAACGGCATCATTCACTAAGACGGTTTCCGACGACTTTAAAAATTCGGATGATGAAATGGCGAAAGTTGAAAAGGAACTTTCAGGAAATGCAGATTGCACCGTTGAAAACTTCTAAGAAGTGAGTGTAGCGGCGAGTCCTCAAAGTTCAGTCCACACTGTCCGTTGTTGTTGTATTGTTTCTTGTTGAAAAAAAAAAATTCTGAATTACGATTAAACCTTCTCATATCGTATCATCGAATATATATACATGTACCGTATTTTTTTTAATAATAACCCCGGGGTCATTATTTTTCAACCCCTCGAAAATTCCTAAATTGTCAATCAAAAATGGCCTTAACTCTGAAATCTTAGTCAAAAATAGGGGGGGGGTCATTATTAGAGAGGGGGTCATTATTAGAGAAAATACGGTATATGTATATAGATCTCATGATATTTATTCTTGTTTTCTCAAGATATTTATCGAGCTGAGCGTGTTCTCATGATGTAAGATATAGGCACAACAATTTAGACAAAAATAATTCGATAGACTATTATTTCACTAATGTACCGTTTATCTACCTTATTGCTTCGTCATACTTTCTGTGATACTTGCCTTCTGTTTTTAGCTTAGTTTTTAGCTCCACGTCCTGTCTTTGCGAATTTTTGAGACATCTTTTTTACGGAACTTATGTACTTGGGGGGCGCATTTTTTGCACATTTGTAATCATGTTTAAACGACTTCTAAGTAATTTTTATATGCTTAAAACGATTAAAAAGTTGTTTTCTGACACTTTTCCACGTAAAAATAGATTTTTGAAAAAAATTCTTTGGCCAAATAAGACTTATTGCCTTGGGGACCAAGGCAAAAACCTTGTATTAAGGGATTCTACCGCGTTTTGTCACTGGAGCTGGGCAAAAAGAGTCGCTTAATGCATTTTTGATCAAGAGTCAAGCTCGGAATTATGTCTAAGGTAAGTGAGTGCGCGCATCTCTACCATCCAAGCCCCTGCGCCCTTCGGGGGCGCAGGGGCTTGGATGGTTAGAGATGCGCACACCCACGTACCTTAGACGCAAATCACTCGAAAGTGACTCTGGATGCATAAAAATGTATGCATACCAGAGTTTCTTTATGCGGTAGGCCCCAGTCAAAAAACTATATTCAAATTCCATCTTTTGTGGTATCCAGGTACCCTTTCAGGTTGGATTGCCTTGGGGACCAAGGCAAAAAGTCAAATTTTAGTCAAAAAATTTTTTTTCAAAAAAACGATTTTTGTGTAGAAAAGTGTCAGAAAATGACTTTTTTATCGTTTTAAGCACATAAAAGTTACTTAGGAGTCGTTTAAACATGATTTACAAATTAGTAAAAAATGCGCCCCCCCAAGTAAATAAGTGCCTTTTTACAACTTTTTATGAACATAGCCAAAAACTTTAATAACAAATTACAATTGAATTAAATGAAAAAAAAAATAATAATAAAGTATTTAAAATTACCTCTTCTCTTAACAACTTTTCCTCGTCCGAGAGTCGATACCTCTCGTCATCGTCAAAGTCCGACTCGACTGCTGTTGAGGCATCCAAGTTATATTTCCATCGGCGACGAGCATGCCCCTTTAATAGACAAGCCAAAATACCGTATAACCTTCAATAGAGCCATCCCTCGACTTTGAGCAACTGTATCTTTGGCAGAGCAAAAATATTTTGCGAACTGCGACCTCCGTGCGACCTCCTAACATGATCTACCCTTTAGAATCAAATATGGAAATTCAAATTAGATAAAAAAAACTTTCCAATTCTATTTGAGTGGTGTTAACTTTGTCGCTATCTTCTAGCTATCATAATTGTGTCGTCTGCTGCTTCTCTGTCGTGATGGTTTGCTGTTACTGCATGAAAAATAAATATTTAATAATTATAATCCCCCATCTCGCATGTACATTTTAACTTGATACTGCATTGTAACAAGAATTCTAATCTATAATTTTTCCAGAAGTAAGAACTTTTTCGAGTAACTAATTTAATAAATTTTGATGTAAGATTTGAGTGAAAATGGGTGATTAGTGGAGACTGAAGTAAGTATGAAGACTAGGTCGAAGAAGTTTTTGACATTACAGGCCTGTGATATTCAAAGTCCACTCCATCAAACTCAACGAGAAGTCAGAGATTAAGATTAAGCTTTCAACTAAGCTCTGCTGCTGTTTTTTGACGTTTCATTGCTGTTCAATATTTAGTCACACAATTCATAGCCAAGGAAGTTATGTGCTGGTATGTGACGGTAAAATTTTAAATCTTTATCTATATTTTACCCAATCTTGTTTTATTGTTCAGAAAAAGTGTTTCGCTACTGCTCCGCTACCCAGCTGTATGTATCAAGAAGACCCATTTAAAGAATAGGGATTAATTTCACGTCAATGTAAGGAATGTTGATTTATGCACTTTATTTTGAAGAACTTATTTTTCACACAGGACTTGTTCTGACTACTGTAATAAAATAATTCATATACTATTTTTATATTTCCATCGGCGACGAGCATGCCCCTTTAATAGACAAGCCAAAATACCGCATAACCTTCAATAGAGCCATCCCTCGACTTTGAGCAACTGTATCTTTGGGCAGAGCAAAATATTTTGCGAACTGTTCTTAACACCCACGAGCTCTACGATTCTGCTTTTAGGATTTTGGTTTCTACCTGAAAATCTCCAGCTTCTGTTTTTCTGCTTCTGTTTTTCCGTTTTTCTGTGTTTTTTTCACTTCTGTTTTCTGCTTCTGTTTTTTTGCGTCAAAAAACAGAAAAACAGAAAAAGCATGGGCCTAAGTTATAGGCACTTGAGTCATAGGCACAAAGTACTCCAAAAAGAGTTTTTACCGATTTTTAGACCAAATTTCGATCAATTTCAGTGTTATTAGGACTGGAGAAACATTTCTAACTACAGTCAAAGCTCTCTATAACGACTCGCAAGGGACCGGCTAAACTGAGTCGTTATAGAGAGCGTCGTTATAAAGAGCGTCGTTTTGACGTACCGTATATTCTCTATTAGAAGGCCCGGGCCTTCTATTTTTCAACCCTAAAAAGTCGGAAAAAATTTGGGTCGATTTTGAGATTTTTGCGTGCTCAACCAAATTTTAAAAGTGGAATCAGGTAAGCTCGTGCTAACTAAGAAAACGCGAAAACAGATTTGCGAATTTCTTTTTCTAGGCTGATATATAGGTCCTCAAGGGAGGCCTTTTATTAGAGAGGGGCCTTCTATTAGAGAGGGGCCTTCTAATAGAGAATATACGGTAAATGTGGTCATACATGACCAAATAGCTATTTTCCGAGTCGTTATAAAAAGCGAGTCGTTATAAAGAGCGTCGTTATAGAGAGCTTCAACTGTAGGGATAACAGGCGTTTATCGGCGCCTCTATCGTATCTTGAAACTTTTATTAATATCAATCTATCACATACATCCTCGTACCCCTTCCTGGATGCCCTTTCTGGCTACGTTCTTCCTGGGTGCTCCTGCCTACAAACTTCTCGCTCACCATCTTGTTCGGGGACTTTCCTGGTAGTTGAGGGATATCCAGGAGGTTAAGGCCCATTCTGGTGGTTAGGAGGTCTCGGTGTGATTCGAACCTGATCCTGGTGATTCAGGCCCCTGTACTCCTGGTGGTTCGGGTGTGTCCACGGGTTTGAGCCCCACCTTGGTTGTTCAGGTACGATCCTGGTGGTAACCGAAGGTACCATCCTGGTTGCTGCGGGGTATCTACATGATTTGGACCCCTACCTGGTGATTGGCGGGTATTCACGTCGTTCGGGCAACATCCTGGTGGTTAGGGTACTTTTCTGTTGGTTCTGGCACAAAAATCCACCATCTCCAATTTGAAGGGATTTAAAAACTTTTTTGAAGTCCACTCAATTTCACGGTTTCATGCTTAAAGGAGAGCGCAGATGTTGAATTTCAGGGTTCGGGAAACATATCTAACATAAGTGTGCAAAAACTGGCCGAAACTCGGACTTGAACACAAACATCCACCAAATACAGACTTTTTTGAAAAAAAAAATTTTTTGACCAAAATGTTGACTTTCTGTTCGCTTCTGTTTTTCTGCTTCTGTTTTTCTGTGTTTTTTCACCTCTGTTTTTCTGTTTTCCTGCTTCTGTTTTTTTAGAAGAATACCGTTTTTCTGCTTTTCTGCTTCTGTTTTTTAAAAAAAAACCGGCTGCAGCCCTGGTGTATACCCAATGTCTAAAAAGCGGAATCAGTAGAGCTCGTGGGAGTTAAGAAAATGCATTAAACAGGTTTGCAAAATATTTTTCCTGGACTGAGATATAGGTCCTCAAAGTCAAAGGGCCGGATTAATAGAGGTTACATGGTATACCCTGTTTTATCCATTTCCGCGGACAGGAGGGAGTCGGCCCTTCCTTCTTGAAGAAGCTATATATACAAAATGTTTCAATTATTAAACACTGACTTTTATTAATTGTCATTGCATTACATAATTTTACAGGAAATCGTTTTTTCAAATTCAGGCTCAAACTTTGAACTTGTTCAGGTGTATTTCTGAAATCAAAACTATTTCTTTAATTTTTTTAACTGTTTTTATTAGTGCTGCGCATTTGTGTTTTTGCGATGTTGCGATGCGATGTTTTTGGGTCCGAGGACTTGCGATGCGATTTTGCGATGTTTCAAACTTTGCGATGCGATGTTGCGATGCGATGTTTAAGGCAAAATTTCGTGCGATGTTGCGATGTTTGCGATGCGATATATCGCATCGCACGCAGCACTACTAATCATTACATCAGATGGATGTCGTTGCGATGTCGTTTCAGATTTGCGATGCGATGTTGCGATGTTTCAAAACTTTGCGATGCGATGTTGCGATGCGATGTTTAAGGCAAAATTTCGTGCGATGTTGCGATGTTTGCGATGCGATATATCGCATCGCACGCAGCACTAGTTTTTATGCATTCTGACCACAGTCATTCTTGTGCCATTGCATCAGTGAACTACATTCTGGCACAAGTCTTCAGTAAAAAGTGCTAATTTAGTGCTAAAAAAAGTTCTCCAAAAAGAACTAATTAATAGGGCACTAATTTAGTGCCAAAGGCACTAAATTAGTGCTAGCACAAATGTACGAAGCTTTTCTCTGCTGCAAAAAAACTTTTTTCTGCTACAAAAAGTTTTTTTTACTGCAAATATTGTTGCTGCGAAAAGTCTTTTTCTTGCTGTAGATAATAATTTTCCTCGCTGCAAAAAAACTATTTCTGCTGCGAATATGCTTTTTTTGCTGCCATGATTTTTTTGCAGCAAAAAAAGTCTTTTTGCAGCAACAATATTTTCAGCAGAAAAAAGAATTTTTGCAGCAGAAAGAAGCTTTATCCGGCACAAATTCAGTGCGATAAGCACAGCGAAAATGGCACTTATTAAGTGCTAAGCATGTTTTCAGTGACAAGTCACGTCTCCTTATCATAAACCAACTTCTATTTGACACCGGATTCGTGTTTAGCATGGTCTATTTGCATACAAATAATTTCTCCTAATAGGGACTGAATAGGTGACAAAGAGTTTATATGGGTATTAGAGATAGGAACAAAAAAATATATTGGTACTAAGGTATTAACGTATTTAGTCGGATAAATGCGTTAATATTGATATTCAGATATTGGTTGGTGTGCTTCGACAATATTGGTATTTAGTTTTAACAAAATATTGGTGCTAAACAATGAATTTTTTTCAATACAAATTTCAAATTGTTACTCATATTTCCTTATTTTTGCGTAATGCATGACATTAAACAAATTGATTTAAACCATAATTTACCGCGTTTCTCTAATTGCCGCCCCTCCTACGTGGATAGCCCTCAATCAGCAGGATGGGGCCTGGGCCGAAACCACCAGGACAGTACCAGACCAGGACCGAGCCCGAATAACGTGGAAACAACCAGAATAGGGAGTAAACCAACTAGATACCCCCTAAACCACCAGTAAATTATCGGGTAGAAGAGTGAGCGGGAACTTTGAAGGCAGGAAAGAGTACCCAGGCCAAGGGTAGCCAGGAGAGACGGGATACACAGAAAGGAGTAACGAGGAAAGTGTGAGATGAATTGATATTTTTAAAATTTCAAAAAGCGATAGAGGTGCCGATGGCCGCCTGTTGTTCCTAGTCACATATATTTACAATAACCAAAAAGACACAAAAATTTTGAAGCCCACCTAAAATATGTTAAAGTTGTTTAATAAAATCTGATTTGAAGTAGGGCAGTTGAACTTCTCTTCGATTTGTAAGGCCAATACGTCTTCTTTAAGCTGTTTTCCTATAGGATTAGAAAATACCATTACTAAAAGTCTTCCTCAGTCATTATGAAAGATTAGTCGTTCGTGAGACTAACCGACCGCTTCGCTAAAAAACGTGACGTGTTGAGTCACCGAATTCTTTTTACAGAATTGCTACATTTATCAACCATGACTGGTTGATAAATGACTGCACTTAATTTTTGGTATTTTTCCTGTTCCTGTCCCTGAAGAGGGATAAAACAAGGAGACGATAGTAGAACCTCACAGAGAGAGGATAATAAAACACCGAAACCTGAATAGGTACCACCAGCTACATGGCCCTACAAATGAGAAATTTGTACAAATAAAATTAAGCCACGCTATTATATGTAAAATCGGCTACCAGACAATTTCCAATATTTTTGGAAAATGTCGCCCGACATTTCCAATATTCGGTAAAACGACCGAATCGACCGAAAAAATATTGGAGAATGTCGTGCGACATTTTCCAAAAATATTGGAAATTGTCTGGTAGCCGTAAAATCGAATGAGAAATTGTGTTTATCGAGACCGAGATTTTTGTCTATGATTTGTTTAGAAACATTGCTCTTTTTTACTTCTACGAAACATTCATGGATTATGTCAGACTGGCAGCCTTTTTTCCGTATGTCTAAAAAACCTGTCAGAATGAGTCAGCTGCTCATACACAAAGGCTTCAAATGTTTTTCTAAAATGAGGACATTTGCTAAAAAAAGGACATTTTTGGGTATCTAAGCAAAAATATGAGCATGTGAAGTGAACCAAAAATCTTAAACTTAAACTCTATGTGAGTTCAAGTTTTTGACAAAATAGGCATTTTAAAAACTTTTCAGAAGAACTCTCGTTAAAAAATTGGTGGTGGGCCTTGATCTTCTACAGTGAAAATACAAAAAAGAAATTCTCGTACGAAGCGTGGTAAATCAATTTTAAACACGTTTTTTTTTCTCATAGAAATTTGCAAAGAGTAATTTATACATAATTTCGAAAAAACATGATATGTAAACAGCAGAAATACACAAAACTGTGATTTGATTGTAAAGTGCAAACAAAGCGGGTCATTGTCAGCACACAAACTGTTTCTATTGTTCATTTTAGAAAAAATTCTACAGGATATATAATATGTGAATTTTGTTTAAAAATAGAAAATATTCTTTGTCAGTTGAAAAGTTTCTCGAAATAAATCCTTTGTTACATTTTTAGTAAATATAATATAAAATCAAGAGTAAAGCTCGACTATTATAATAACCTAGTTTGATTATGAGTTTATTATACTCAAATATTTCTTTTTTATTTTGTGCTATTTTATCTACACATTTAAAAAATCTAGTAGAGGCTGAGTTAAGGGCAAATTATTGCTTCGCAAACGGTGCAAAAGATCATGATGATGACTGTGAAAATGACAAAGAATTCGATCCCTTGAACAATATTTGCGATAGCACATTTCCAGACAGCGATCTGCTTAATACAACAGTTACAAATGATCGTGACATACCTAGATTTTGTGTATTACCAGGTGATTTTCGTTGAGAAGTTTTGGGATCAAGACCAATATTATTAAATCGATCGGGCGATATTTTCAAACGGAATACAAATGTGAACAGGATTTTATCTCGTTTTTGTATCGTCTTAGAAAATCTTATAAAAGACTCTGTATGTGTTTGTACGGACAAAAAAGTGCCTTCGCCCTCCTGTTGTTAATTTTTGCAAAAAAATCTTGTTTAGTTTCAAAAATTATTTTCTTACACTTTTCACTATTTTAACACTGGAATGCCTTATCGCAATAAGAGTACCTCCTGGTGCAGAATTTTACGCTAAACACGGTAGTGAAAAAAAAAATTAAGAAAAAATCACTATTTGCGGGTCAGTTGCCACTACGAACTAACCAAGTCGACCACTTGATAAGCACTGAAATACGACGACCACTTCCGCCTGAATATGAAATAAAAGACGCAACAATTCGAAAAAAAATAACCCACAAAGCACAAAAACACGAATACTTTCGAAACTGCACCAGGAGCCTTAAGAATCTATATTACTCGAACACCGATCCAGCAAAACCACCGAAATTCTAAAAAGTTAGCCATGGTGTCATCACTATTCTTTGGATCCAAATGCCGATGTTTTTAGATTAATCCAAAAATACCAGAACACATTTTGAAGAGGAATAACAGAGCTACACAATGATGTTTTAAAAACGATTTTTCGAAATTATTTTGAAGCTCAATCATTAGTTAAAAAAACCGTAAAAACTTATGCATCAACATAGTCAAAATGCGCTTAGGACACTATTTTGCCAATTTTTGGGCAGGGGAGATTGCGTACTTTAGCCTAAACTTTCATATTATTTTGACTAAGAGTTCATTTTTAGGCCATCGAGCTGTATATATATTTGAAACACGGGTACACACCCTCATTTTTGGAATTTGAGTTCTAAAAATGACAATTTTAATATTGTCAAACTATAGGAAAACATCATTTGCAATCCCATGTAAAAAAACTAAACTTTTTGAAATTCGGAGACAGATGACCCCTCAAGATATGTACCTAGCCTGGTATTGGGGTTTTGATTAGTGAAGTCACTATTTTGCTCACGATTTTGAATCGTGAGCAAATTTTCAGTGTGCCAAATTACTAGTCATTATTTTATAATCGTGTTAAATTATATTGATTTTAATAGTTTGATGAAAAAGCATGTACCGTATTTCCTCTAATAACTCACCCCTCTAGAGGGCATTCAAAAAATAACTCGCCCCGCTCTAATAACTCACCCCCCCCCCACTAATCTTGGGAAATTTTGAGAAAATTCAGTAGCACCTCAGCGACGAATATCTGCAGTTTGAAAATTATGATTATGAACTCAATGCGCCTAACCCATTATTTCACTGTATCTGATTGCTTAGAGATGTTGTTAGAAAAGTGTAATAAACTAAGCTTGAACGGTTTCTGTAGTGTTGAAATTTTTGCCGATGCCTTAGGCTAATTCAAAAAATAACTCACCCTGCTCTATTAACTAACCCCGCTCTAATAACTCACCCCTCTGGAGGTCATTCAAAAATAACTCATCCGGGTGAGTAATTAGAGGAAATACGGTAAACGTGTCTCGAATTGTCCTGGGATTGTCCCGGGGCATAGATTGTAAGAAGCGTGAATTGTTGCGGACCCAGCCCCAAATCGTAAAGCAGTTACAGGACATTTTGCCACCTTTTCACAATTTTTTTATTTGTTTGGCGCTTTTGGCGACAGATGTTTGAAAAATAAAAGAGCCGTCTATGTTAAAACGCCCTCTCTAATAAGCGGACCCACTACGTAAGGGTTGAAAAATAAACGGGGCAGCCCGTTTAATAGAGATAACACAGTAAACTGTATGATCGTATTTTTGCCGGATAAGGGATAATTACCATGGTTTTTATTAAATTTTAGTTTAAAAATAATTTCACAATTCACTTAAGCACTGGCCAAGGAATCTATCAAGTGTGCTAAAAAATGTTTTAAATGCTGTCTTCGTGATGAATTCAATTGCGACAATCCAGGTGGTTACCGTTTTGATTCATTTTTAAAGTCTCGTTTGCATTATAGATTCAAGCAAAACTTTCGATTGTGAAAATAAAAAACCAATTGTAAGTCACCTATTCCTGCTTTGAAAACCATAATGGAGCAGAAATGTCCAAGAACTTGTGGTACCTGTGATAAATACAGGAATCCAGATGGCACAGCACTTATCCCTTGCTCGTTGGTTGCTTAAAGTACAGAAAAGGAGGTTGACTTATAGCAATTGTTTCAGGGACACTACCGAAGACTGCAAAGACCCTGACTTCTCAAAATTGTGCACTGTGGCTGAATTCAAAGAAAAGATGGAGAAAATTTGCCCTAAGACTTGTAACGCTTGTGACAAACTCCAGCCGGTTATCCCTATAATAACTGGTGGCACAACAACTGGAAGAATTCCTATTGGTATTTTGAAATAACCTCTAAATCAAAAAGTTTTTTAAAATATAACTAAAACATTTTTTAGATCTTGTTTTGATTTAAAAAAAAATGATCAATAGATGATAAGCCTTTGGCTAATATTTTTAATATTTTATATCTAGGTGGTCAAAAAGTCCTTGGACAAACTTTCAGTCAAATTTAAGCAATAATTTTTCAATCGCAAATCTATTTCAGACATATGGTTTCGTAGCCCTTTTCTTCCTTCTTCAAATGATATATAAAGTTTGTTTAAATATTTTTGGATAGCCATTGTTTAGCTATGAACACCTGTAAGGTCATTTTGAAATTATTTAAGAATGGAAGAAAAGAGGTACAAAACCATATGCCTGGAATAGGTTTGCGATTGAAAAATTGTTACTAAAAATTGGCTCAACGTTTCTTTGAAGACTTTTTGACCACCAGTTAGTTTATAAAAGAGCAACTGTGAAAATACATTGCTACTGCAATTGTTTAATGTTTGTGATCCAAAATTTTTGATATGGTGTTTTTCAAGATCTTTTTTTGGAAAAAATAGGTCACTTAACAATCAATTTAAGAACGCAACAAATTCTCTTAAGAAGTCAACAATAATCTTGAAAAAGGGCACCTGACTCAGTTTGCATTGCTCCCCCAAGTTTATTTATTTATTTTTATTTTTTCGAACAAAAAATATGAACTTTTATTGAAACCACTTAGAGAATAAAAACAGCTTAAAAATGTTTTCAAAAAATACGTTTGGGGAGCAAGGAAACCTGGCGAGGGTGGGGGGTTGGTGTATAGTCTGATCGCACGAGGGGTATACCTTATTTCCTTCAATGAGGCAGTCCACCGCCTTATTTTTTGGATGTCCAAAAAAAAATTGCAATTCGCTCTCGAGATTTTTTGGGTACTCAACAAAAATCTGAAAAGTGTAAGCGGCAGAACTCTTGGGAGTTAAGAGAACGCATAATCAGCTTTCTAAATAATTTACTCCAGGCTGAGATGTAGGTTCTTAAAGTCAAGGGGACCGCCTTATTAGAGAAAATACGGTTCAGTCGAACCTCGATAAGCAGACATCCTTGATAAGCCGTTACCCTGAGTTCGGTCCCTTGGGGTGTCGGCTTGTCGAGGTTCGACTGTATACTATAATTTAGTCTTTTTTATCCAGCCAAGGCTTCTCAATCAGAAGTTCTCATCCAAAAAGAATAATGATCAAAAAACTTATCGAAATTGCAAATTGAGCATGCAAAAAACCTAAAATGATTGCTTGCAGATGTCGTAGTCAACTTGAAACAAAACTATAAAGCGTCGAGTCTACTAACTTTAGTTTCGTGGAGATTTTTTTTAATTAGAGAAATTTTCAAAATTTCCGGTTACATTATGTAAAATGTATTTTTTATCTGAAAAATAAATATTTTGCAGATCCAAATTGCAAAGACATCAGTGATAACTGTGCAACAAATATTTTACTTTGTGACAACCAAGTAAGCTTTTCTTTAAAAAGTGGAATTTTAAATGCAAATTAATTTCAGTTTTACAAAAGTTTGATGGCTTCAGAATGTACAAAGACTTGTGCTGGTTGCAGGCTGCCCAACACTGTGTGCCAAGACATAAGCAAGGCTGAGTTAGTTAATTTACAACATATATTTGCTAAAAATGTCGTAGAAATTATGTTTATGTTGCAGTTGTGATCGATGGAACGCCAACGGGTTTTGCAATAGCTCAGACTATCCACTGGGAATGAAGTTTCAGAACTGCCCAGTCACTTGTGGACTGTGTTAAAAATAAAATTTTCATAAAAAAATAGTTTTTCGTAGTTGTAGATTTTAAAAAATAAAATGTATTTTCTCTAAAAACTTTAGAACCTTAAAGGACCATAGCTGTCGCAAACAACGAGAATTTTACACGTTTCGATGCGCGCGGGACACTTTTATATTTGTTGTTGTTTTTCAAATGAAGTTACTCATACGAAAATAGGGGAAGACGAACAAGTTGATTGTTAGCGCAGTTGTAAAGTGCCGTGAGAATTGAAGTGCACTCCCGCCCCTCCAACGAGTATTTTTTCTAAGTCTACTATTTTCGGTTTCCTTGATTTTTTTCACCTTAATCCATTGCTGGTCTTTAGCCGCGAAGCGGTCAAATACCCTTGGTTTCGTTAGCGCAAAAGGTGTGAAATAGTTGAAAAGTGAAAGAAAACACTCTTTAGCGGGTAGGGGTTGATGCACTTCATATGCTGTCAAAAATGACTGACGTGAAACTCGGTACACTGACTCGGTACAACGTACGACTGGGTACAACGACTCGATACAGCCTACGACTCGGTATAACAAGTCGGTGAAGACACCTTACATTTACACTTACACTTACATTTACACTTACAACTGTGATAGAGCCATAAGTAATTTTTCAAACTAGAAAGCGCTTTAACAAGCAAATCGACCATGCTTCACACTAATCTGGTGTCAATAACTCGGAATTGCAAAGCAAACATAAATAACGGCTCTTTCGACCTTCTTTTTAAGACTTTCTTTGAGAGACGTATCCAGGGGGAGAGTTCTAACTGGCTGTAGATCCAATCGATAAGAAATTCGGGCGCTAGTATAGAATACATACCTGCAAGCTCGGCGCCGGCGCCCCTTAAAAATTTGCGCTGGCGCCGGCGCCATCCTGGAGCCAGCACTACAAAAGAGGCGCGCCGGGGTGTATGATATGTGTTTATCGTTAAATTTTGTTTGTTGTCAGCATGGTATGAGAAAAATACTGAAAACACACTGTTGAAGCTTTACAATGTCAACAAATTATTGAAAAAGTCTAATGCTGCGGCGGGTTTCGAAAACTTGGCGCCGGCGCCGCTACATATAGGGCGCCGGGGCCGCCGCCGGCGCTGGCGCCCAAAAGTGGTCAAATTTTGCCTGGCGCCAGCGCCGGCGCCCGTGCAGGTATGCGCACACCCACATACCTTAGACACAAATCATTCGAAAGTGACACAGGATGCATGAAAAACATGCATACCAGAGTTATTTATGCGGTAGGCCCTAGTTAACAAAACAATGTTCAACATCTTTAATTATTCGGCCGAAAAGGGTCTCTCACCTTTTCCCCCTGTTGTTTTTGAGCCAGAATTTAAGGAGGCAAGGGGGACCAAGGCAATAAAAGTGATTTTTTTGTAAAAGCCTCCCAGCCCAAACTCTTTTTTACCAATCTTGATTTTTTTTTGATATGTACAACTTCTGTAAAAAAAAATTCAAGTTTTATCGAAAAGACAAAAAAATAGAGGGGGTCGAAAATAAGCCGTCTTCAGAGTGTTAAATCATGGCTGCCATCTCAAAATAAAAAAAACATTTTTGCAAAAAAAGAAATTTGCAAAAAAAGGAACATATGGCATCCCTTATTTAAATGGTTCGTGTCTCGAAAAGAATAAAAAAGCCCAGGCAGAAAGCTTTATTACGCACATAAAATAAATTGCTTCACCAATTAATTGACTGCTTAGCAGCCAAAAAAACAGAATATCTGATCTCAAAGAGTCGACAAGGAAACAGGGCTTTTTGAACACATTTAACTATAGTTTGGAGTTCCAGTTGTGTGATATTCGTGCTCAGCAAGCTTGAAACTCCCGTGTCAACCGTTGTCACGGTCGAAGACCCCCGTGTTGATAACAGGTAATAACTTGGTAAAATGTATCTAGTACAGTCAAACCTCGATATAACGTACGCCCGATATAACGTACCCCTTGATATAGCGTACCCCTTGAGACCTTTTGGTTGGATTCATTTCAATTAGAATAAGTTCACCCCGCTATAACGTACCCTTCATATAACGTACCCCTTGCAGGTAACACTGATATTTACGTTACCCTCGATATAACGTACCCTTGTGAAATTGGTGTGTTATATTTAGCAATCCAATACAGTTTTGCTCTTTTTCTGCTTCTGCAACATTTTCTGTAGTCATCAAGTTTTTTCATTTTTACAAAGGAACATAAACAGTGGGTAACACTGCTATAGGTATGAGTAATAGACCATTCGATAGCCCAATCTCGCTGAATCACGCGGTTAATGCCTTTTCGTCTAATCTAGAGAAGAATTCTTCTTACAGTCAAACCTGGATACAACACCACCCAAGGGAGCGACCATAGGCTGGTATTGTATCGAGGGTTCATTTGACTACATTTTAGTCAAAGCTGACCAAATTGGTCCGTTTTTGAGTCGCGTTATATCGGGGCGGTGTTGTATCCAGTTTCTACTGTAGCACAGGAAATTAAATATTATTATTGTGCATTATTTGGGAAAATATAGAGCAATTGAGTGTGCTTTTGGAAGTTTAGTTTTGGTTTAACCGACCCCGTTAAAACTTACCCTATATCTAACCGATGGATATATTTCCTGCAATTAAATTCGGTATGTCCAAAGCACTCAAATTTGGCATACCCCAGCACTCAATCAAACAACAGGAGGGACCAAGGAAGACGAACCCTTGATATAACGTACACCTGTCATCTATTTGGTTTGTGCCCTCGATATAACGTACCCTCAATATAACGCACCCTCGATACAACGTACCCCTTTACCCGGCCCCCAGGGGGTACGTTATATCGAGGTTTGACTGTAGATCGTAATTACTCGATTTGATGCATTTAGTATGTTTATTTAGTTAATGATGAAAAGAAGTACGAAATGCTGGGTTCGTAATCACCCGTTTGTAAGGTAATCATGGATAATTTCCCGGGTAATTGTAACACTTTTAACAGGCCCGAAAATGTATTGAAAAAATCCGAATTTTAATTAAACAAAACAGCATTAACATATGGTGCATAATTAGTTTCTATATGTAATAAATAACGAATAAATGCTTGGTGTTCCTTCACATTTTCAGTCTAAAACAAAGCAAACTAAAGAGAAAGTTCTAAAAATTCAACCTACAGATGTCGAAATACATGAAACTAAGAAAAGAACATCGGCAAACTTTTTAGCTCCAGCTAAAGTACCATATTTAGTTTGTAAATGATGCAAAAGTATTTTAGAGTAACGTTGAGACTCTTTTTCTAGTAAAATTTTATCTTTCGAGTCTACGTAATCTGGCACTGAAATTCAAAAGCTTGAAATCATTTAAAAGTTTCAATAAAATACCTGAGCTAGAAAACAATATTGCTTTCAGCAGCACGTATTCTTCACCGCTTAGTCCAACGCGTTTAAGTGGATTCATGACAATAGAAAAAAGTTTTTTTTGCATTTGTGACCGAAATCTAAATTTTATGGCTGAGATCAATATCCAACGCCTATTTTCTCAAATCTCATTTTTAATGGGCTTGGCTTAGATATAGGGTTTATTTATATAGTGAAAGTTACTGAAGAGTGGAGACGTAGGAGGCATATCCAGAAAAAATTGTGGTGTGGTGGCTGAAGACCCCAGAATTCATTTTGCCTACACATTTTTTCAACTTTCATGGTGTTTTTTAATAAAAAAAATTCGGAAGGAGGAAGAGGGGGGGGGGGTGGCTAAAGCCCGTTTAACCACCCTCTCCTCCCTGGATACGTTCCTGGAGACTTATAAGACCAGATGAGATGGTTTTTTATCTCAAAAATAGTATTTTGGCTATAGGGATCGGCAGCGGATTCGGCGCCAAAAAATTACTAAAATTTTCTCGGTGATGAACCGACCTCTGCGCTCACACGATTATAATTATGTGGGTGTAGTGAATAATTTAAATCGGTGAAATTCGCCACCTTGACCGAGAGCTCATTAAAAGAATTCATAAAAGGTTCTGTAAGGCGCCTCTCCACCCACATTATTGATATTGACGAATAAAAATCAAACACACTAAGCAAAACTACTTACTTTTCGTTCTCAGCTGTGTCTGGGATGAATGTAACTTGCATTTTAGCTGGCACCCATCCATTTGGAAAAATAAATGTATCTGCTTTTTCATTGTGAGAATAGAATCCATCCATTAAAATATTACACATCAAAGTCGAGTGTTTCAAAAGAGATTTCTAAATAATATCATTTTTATATCGCTAGCGAACCCCCTCGGGGGCGAAGGGGGCTTGGTTGGTTATAGATGCGCGCACAGACTTACCTGCGTCATAATTCCGAGCGACAATCTTGACCAAAATGCATTTTAAAGGTCTTTTTGCCCAGTTCCAGCAAGAAAAATGTGGTAAATTACCGTAAAATGACCCTAAAATACAGGGTACGTAACTCGAAATTTTGAAAAAAGGACATTTGTGTAAAAAGGTCATTTTGACCATTTGAAGAAAAAGGGTCATTTTATACAGTGCTTATTTCTATTTTGGAGCGAAAAAAAGCTTTAGACTGGAAACCTCAAAAATAAAAAAGATTTGGAGTCCGAAAAAGGACAAATCGGGGCTGGTAGCGAATACCCCCCCCCCCCATAGATCGGAATTTTTTAAAATCGCTGTGACTACACTTTCAAGTAACAACTTTAGGCTTAGCGCTTAGGCTCTCGGGTAGGCCAGCGTACGGAGTTGTGACTAATAAATGGTTAACGCACTTTTTCTGGGGTCTGGGATATATATTTGCTTGCTCTTCACATAAGTCTCAGAAGGAAAAATTCATGGAGGGGGGAGGGGGTGATGGGTATTCGCTACTATGGTCGACAATCTTTTTGAAAAGGACGATTGCGAACCCTGCTAAATACCATGAAAAGGCTATCTATACCTGAGAAGTGGATGGCAATTTTTTTGACAAAATGTTTTTTTTTCAATCTCGAAGTGTTTAGACATGCTTCGACATGCTCTCATCGTCTTGTGCAGAAAAAATGAGTTCGAAGGGGATTGGGGTCATTTTGGTCACTCCAGTTAAGGTTAACTTTTATTTGACTGGTATTTTTGATCAAACACTTTAAGAATCTTCGATTTTTTTACCAAAATATGAGTGAAGTAAAATCAAAGACTTTTAGCTTTCATGTGTCTCGCCTAAAAAATTAAAAAAATCAGTTTTTGTCAATTTTGCTGTGTTGACTAGAAACCGTTGTCAGTAAATTCAAATTTTTCATAGTTGATAGAATCATTTACCGTATTTCCTCTAATTAAACCACCTGCTCCAATATAACCACCTGCTCTAATGAACCCACCCCTAGAGTTAGGTTAAAAATAAACCCACCCGTCCTAATAAACCCACCCCCTGTTTTGTGTAAACTGCATCTTCATACGAAACAGATCAATTTGTATTGAAATTTGTCTCGAGACGAAAAGAGAACTTGTTCGTGAGCAAAACAGTTCACTTTTCAAACACTGTGCTCGAATCGTTCTCGCTTATAAAATTTGCTTTATCGGCTGCTATGGTATCATTAAAAAGCTTAAAAGTTGAAAAATAAACCCACCCGCTCTAATTAACCCACCCGCTCTAATAACCCACCCCGTGTGGGAGGTTGAAAAATAAACCCACCGGTGGTTTAATTAGAGGAAATACGGTAATTGGAGTATTATTTTTGTATTTCACACTTACTTTGTGAGTTAAATGTTAGCTGATGAAAAACAGGCAAAGTTTTAGCCAATTCAACATTTAACAAGATTAAAAGGTTCAAGTAGTAAGGGTTTTTTGATGAATCCCATTGGTTACAAATTTCATCCTTGCTGGTCAAAGGCCAATTTGCTGGTTTCTGTAAAAAAATAAAACAATAACTGCGGCTACACGCTAAAACAGTTCTGGTGCAAAACTGAATATCGGTGTAGCGCAACCGACCTACGCCTCGTTTGATGGTTACTTAGCTTATTCCAGACAACGAAAATAGGTGTTAGGCTTTCAGTTGGGTCTATAGAATCTCGTTCTTAAAAAAGTTCAGGGGTGCCAAATCTCGCTGTCTTAGCGCTGTAAATTTTCTGACCCACGAAACTCTACATATATTAACTTCAATTATTTTAATCCTTCGAATTTCTCAAGCAGTAGGAAGTTATACAGGCTTAAACTCGGTTATTCGGAAAACATTTGTAAACTGTTATTTTATTTCGTTTTTATACTCCTAACATACCATTAACTAAGACTTTTATTAAAATAAAGATTTTTTATGTTGTAATCGGTCTTAAGAACACGCATTATCAAGGCGCGGATTAGCAAGGTTCAAGTGTATTGCCTTGCCAGATTCTAATCCCCTATTATGAGGTTGTTTAGAAATTATCCGTATATTTAAAAAAATATGTTGTTTGGCTTACGAACGGAGACCATTCAAATTATACGAAATTGGAAAAACTTTTTCTAAAGTTTTTTTCCATATGTTGCAATGCTACCCTTTCTTACAGGTTGATGATAGGTGTCCGTGGTACCGGAAAATGGTCATACACAAATTAACTCAAAGAACGTAATTAAAAAAAAATTCAAATTTAGAGGCAATACTTGCCGTGTGATTTTCTGCGCAGGCTAAAACATTATTCGGCGCCAAATTAATTTTTCAATAGTCCAATTTTCTTCCATTGCAGGTAAACATGCATTGGACTCTCTTAGTTTTTTTATTCTTGATTCTGTGAGCAGGAGAAAATGCAATTGCTTCACTCCCAAAGTTTCTTCTACGACAGGACACGTCTAGAATTTAAATAATTTATTTTATTCTATCTAAGCTAGTAGACATCTTGTTTCGCAACTCACAGTCGAGACTCTATGTACCGTAAATGCTCTAATTGGCTTTAATTAGAACAGACAACTCCCCAAGCACTTTGTGGCATTGTGGTTTTAAATACGAAAAATCTAAAATTTTCAGGCACATGACCACTAAAGTGCTCGGAAAGCTGTGTTGTCTGTTGTCAGTTTGGCTTCGACTTATTCATGACCAACGAAATAAAAATTTTGTGTCCTTGTCTGGAAACTGTCCTTATGTAGAGTTCCCTCAATTAGACACTCAACTGTATTTGTGTGAAAGTGAAGTTACCTTTGGCAAAATAATTTTTTGATCCTTGTATTTCTCTAATAAAAAATCTTTTCTTCCCATAAATTCTCCAACGATGGCATCTCTGTCAATAAACTCTGGCAGTTTTAGAGCTTGAGGATTCATTCCCAACAGTAAGCTGCGATCAAATCGACACGCTCTACATTTCAGTACTGAAAAATCGTTTTTTCAACAAAGTTAAAAAAACAAACTATATAAAGCATTTACTTTTATTTCTACTGTGATTCTCTTATAATAACTCACGCAAAAGTGACAAAATGCATCTAACATGTATTTTTAAAATGTCAAAAGTTGACGAAACTATTGCTATTGGCCCCATCTAAAGGTCAACTTTTTTTTTGCGAATTTCGGTTATACAACCGAGCCCTGTATAACATTGTTTCACGTGACTAAACTCATTCTAAGTACTAAATGTCTACAACTTGTGACGCAAGGTCGGTGCGAGAACTTTCACACGTCAGCTGCATATGATTTACAAGAATAGACAGTAAGAGGTTTTTCAGTTTTGTAGGGTCTTGTTTTCAGGACACGACTTTCTTATTCTTTGATTTTTGTATGAATTTCTAAATTTCAAAACCGGTAAGAGCTGAACCTTTACAAAGAAATTGATTGTTTTCGTGACTTGTTTTCAAAAAAAATGGTCTTGAAATGGTTGTGGGTATATATCTCCCCACATATATCTCCCAGCATATATCTCCCCAAATCCCAATTTTACACATTTATTTAACTTATAGTTGTCTTACAACACTACTGTACGGTTGTAGATCGTGTCGAGGTGGTGCTAGTCAGGCAGGGCTACCCAAGTAGTGTTGCTACTATCTGCGCTGGTATTAGCCAGATTGTGGTACCTAAGTGGAGGTCCTTAGGTAGTGGTACCCAGTTAGTGATGCTCAGGTTGTATGATTTAGGCACTGGTACTCTAATGGTACTCAAGTAGGGCTAGAGGCACCTATCCAGGTGGAATTAGCTAGGTAATGGTGCTCATGTAGTGTTCGTGTAGTATTATCCAGAAGGCGCGGGTTCTGCCAAATTTTTCTAATTAATCTTTTTGTCTTACGAGCAACTCATATTAATTTTAATTTTTTTTTCTATAATCTTACCTCAGTTCCACTCGATAATCCCTAGTAAAATGCAATTTTATGGCGTACTTCTGAGTTTCGCTGAATTCGCCACGCACATCCATTTATCCCCAGACATCAGAATTGCTCAGAATTGCGAAACTACTCCAGAACTGTGGTCTCTGCAAGTCAAACAATTACCAACCCATGTTCAGGAAATAATTCTGGATAGGGTATATTAATTTTAATTTAACTTTTAATAACTTTTAGCTCAAATTCAAAATTTTGGATTTTGGAGGTGAATCTCCATTAGGGCAGGTACCAGGTGGTGTCCTACCCATCTTAAGGATTACTGGTCTTATAATAAATATTTTATGACCGTTATTCAAGAAAAAATAATGCCTACTACCACCAGGATTTGAACCTGTAACCTCAAAAATTTGAAAGGGATTCACCGCGTGGGAATTTACCGAGGGGCGAATATGTAGAGAGGCAGTTTGTAAAGTGTGAATTTACCTAGAGCCGTAATTAGGTTGTTTAACGATGGATCATACCAGGTTCAGTGGTGGACTGCATATCTGGGAGATATATGTTGGGGAGATATATGCTGGGGAGATATATGCTGGGAGATATATGTGGGGAGATATATACCCATAACCCTTGAAATACTAGCATCAATGTTCGACTTTCACTAAAAACTGTATGATCGGATCCAAAAATCTATGAATAGAAAAAAACATAAATTACCATGATTTATGTTATCCAAAGATGGTTTTGAACAAGCAAATCGCTTTTCAGATAAAAGAATTCGCCGGAATGAAGATTTGCAGCCTTGAAATACTAAAATTATAAGCTGACAAGAAATACTCACTTACTTTTGCAGCTTAAAATTCCATAATGTAAGCAATAAGTTTTCTGTCCGCAAATCAGGCAAATTTTTGTGGTATTTTGAAGAGGTTTTTTAAACCAAATATTTTGCATATTTGAAAGTCTGAATAATAAACATGTAAATATGCATCTTAGGCTGATATAGAAGAAAATTTTATAAGCGTTTGTGTTTTAAAGCAATGGTATTGTCGCAAACCATAGTATTTCTTTTAGGGTTCTTTAGGAGGTTGAAGATGAGATGCACCCAGATATCTTAGACACAAATCACTCGGAAGTGACTCTGGATGCATGGTGTGGGCTTGAAGTTGAGATGCGCACATCTACATACCTCAGACACAAGTCACTCGAGAGTTACTTTGGATGCATGGAAGGGGTCTTGGAGTTGAGATGCGCACCCAACTACCTTAGACACAAATCACTCGGAAGTGACTCTGGGTGCATGGAGGGGGCTTGGAGTTGAGATGCGAGATAAATAGAATCGTCAGCAATATTTGAGCTGATTCGAAGTTTCTCGTGAAAAATGTGCACATTTAAAGTTAAAACAAAATTACAAATTCATAAATAAATTATAAATAATTTAAATAAAAAAGTTTACTATAAACTGGCCGTGTAAAAGAAAAGATAATTATATAATAGCAGTCTTGAAAAATAAAAATTGAATTTTTTTGTTTATTTCTAGATTTTGTCCATTTAGCACATGCCTATATAGCCATATCGATTTTAAAGCTCTGGCAAGGCTTTTCACTCTCATTGCAAGAAATAAAACGCGTTCTTATTATGTTTCTTATACAGTTTAATTTTCAGATTTTCGATGGGCTAATTAATTTCAGTAATCTGTTCTCTTCAATCAAAGATATGATAAAAGAATAAAAAGGCTTTCCACCCATTGCACTTTTTTTGTCGGAAATTTCAGCTTAAAATTTTTTAAGTTAAAAAACGTATTCTTATTTATATTGCCATTTAAATTTTAAACAAAATTTCAGATTTATATATTATAAATAATTTGAATAAAAGAGTTCAAGGTTAGAGTTAGAGCATGAGCAGTATACAACACTGTTTATAGGTCTTAGTTTTAAAATCATCGCTTTGTCTGTTGAAATATCGACGCTACTGGCTTTAACCCCCCCCCCTCAAAAAAGCTACTTTCTTATACCCCCCGAAAAATCGACCTACTGTCATATACCCCCCAAAAACCGACTTTTTTGGGAGTGTCTAAAAACCATTTTTATGCAATAATTTTGCCATAAAGGGACCAGAAAAGCAGTTAAAAAGGGATTATGGGCTGTATTGGGATGGGAAGGGAATAATACAGGGGCCACTTTTTTTTAGCTGCTTTACCATGTCTTTCAACTCGAGCCGTGGCAAAAATAGACTCTATGTGCATTTTATGATCAAGTGTACTTCTCGGAATCATGTCTAAGGTAAGTGCGTGCGCGCATCTCTAACTCTCAAGCCCCCTGCGCCCCCTTCGGGGCGCAGGGCTGCTTGGGGCTTGGAGTTGAGATGCGCACACCCCATACCGTAGACACAAATCACTCGAAAGCGACTCTGGATGCATGAAAAAACATGCATACCAGAGTTTATTTATGCGGTAGGCCCCAGTATTCAAAACTATGTTCAACATCTTTGATTTTACGACCGAAAAGGGTTTACCCCCTCTTCAGGCCTGGGGCTACGAGCCAGAGGCTCAGCCGTCCAAAGTTTACACGACAACCATCGGGATCCACCCGGCTGATCGGTCCGATCATTTCGAGTGCTTATACTTTTAGGTGCACCACAAGTGGCTGGGTTTGAAAGTGACTTCAACGCTAAGAGATTAATACTCTTTGGTACTTAAGGCACTATAGAAGTGGCCCTGTTTTGTCCCTTCCCCTCCCAATACAGCCCTTGAACCCTATTTTAATTGCTTTTCTGGACCTTTTATGGCGAAATTATTGCTTAAAAATATGTTTTGACCACTCCAAAAATCTTGATTTTGGGGGGGGGGTAAGCCAGTAGGTCCGAGGATTGGGGGGGGGTATAGAAAGTAGCTGTTTTTGGGGGGGGGGGGTATAAGCCAGTAGCGCCGAAATATCTATATATGCTACATAAAACATTGACTTTAGGTGTTACTTATGCTTTTAATTTGAGTTCAATCAAAGCGTTGGCAGTTGCAAGGGGTCAAAGTGACAAAATAAGTCTCGAAAATCGAGATCTTTCTTCACCGCTACATTTTTTGTTATTATTCGGGTATTGGTTTTTATAGAGCAAAGTTAGAGAGTTAGAGATCTTTTCCTCTGCGTTTTGTTATTCAATACGCCCTGTCTTCCATCTGATTATGAGATGAGGCGGGACCTCAAGAGCACGAACTCGAAAAGTGTTACCGTCTACTCTCTCTGTAACAACCAGAAAAAAAATTTTCGGTTGGTTACAAATAAATTTAGCCAAAACGACTCTCTTTATAATGACCCAGTATGGTCGGTCTCTTAACACGTGCAATACGACCTGGAGGTTTATTATCGTTTAATCTACGGAGTATGCCGAACATTTTGAGTATAGGGTTGCTAAGTAAGTTATATTTTCGGGAAAAAATCCAACATACTGTAATATACAATCCCCCACCAAACAAGCTACTGTGTATACTCACTCCATCACTTTTTAGACTTAGCCCTCAGGCTCAGTCGTAAGCTCAGGCCCCAACATTTTTAACACCTTTAAGTGGAACATTTTTTGAAAAAAACGGATTTTAAAAATTATTAGGGAGGGGGGGAGGGGAAGGGGGGTAGGAGTATATTACAGTAGGGTTTTATGGGAGGAGGGATTTATATTACAGTAGCGTCACAATTAAAGTAGTCATAGACAAAAAAGAAAAATACATACTTTTTCAACAAATTTTATTTTATTTTGTTCTTAGTCAATTATTTCCAACAAACAAATTATTCTTCTTTTTCCCTTGATCTCTTACCGAAAGTCTTTCTTTACAAGTGTTAAAAATGCACTTCTCGAAATGTAGACGCTACTTGTGGTGTGGCGGTTAAAAACGTTAAAAACGACTTTAAAACTATATGATAATGTGGGGTTCTGCCTTGTCCTCCCTGATGTTTTTTCCCTTTTCTTCAAGAACATTGTTAAAGATCTGCTTAAAACACCGTCAAAATCAACATCCGACCTTTGAGTTAGATTGTTGAATAATCCACTTTGGAAAATTTTTTGTTGAGCTATCCGGTTTTTGAATTTTCCGATTTGTGAATGAACTCCCTGCCAAGCAAATCAACTCTGGAACCCTATTCTGTTTCAAAAACATACATATTATGAAATGACAACAAGTCTTTTTTCAGCAAACGCAAAGACAATACCCAGTTAGGATTTTTTACTACATTTTATCCAATATCTGCACACAGAGCAGCAAAGGTCCAGATATTTCTAGGCACAATACTTGAAGATTTTCTTAGCAAATAATATAGCTCAGCGAGGCTCATCCTTCAAACTATACAGAAAAAAATATTCACAAAATCTTTCTTTAAAACTATATTTTAATCACACAAAGTTATCGCCTAATTTCAAAAAAGTATTTTAGAAAAGGAATCTTACTTAATCTTACTTAAAAATTTTAGAAATTTGTTTCAAGGACCATTCGTTTATGATACCGTGATTTGTATTTGGATTTTTGTTTGGGGGGGACAGCTTTTTCACTCCTAAAATATGGAAAAATACTTCTGAATAATTTTTTTTAAATTTGAATTTTATGTAATAGTCAATATGGAATCTACTCTAGTATCACAAATTATTAAAACGATGCAATATGGCTTTCTTTTCACATCTAAAATGTCAATAAACCTTGGCCTCGAAGTAGGAGCTTCAAATTATTAAATACCATTTTCTTTCTGATAGAAATGCATGGCGTTTTATTTCCAACTTCTCTTAAGGCGCTTCATTTTGCAGGAATTCCTTTTACGAGTCAACCAAAAGTGTGTCTTGACCACTTTTTCGAGCATCTTCGGTCGGTATATGGTCAGAAAACATGACAAGCATTTAACAAGCATTTTATTTAAGCATGAACATTATACACACTTCAGCAAAACAAAATCTTTGGTTGTTTTATATATACAGTGGCGTTACATAGCAAATAACATAAATTTCTCCACAAATTTGACCATAGTTGTTTCTTAGTCAATTATTTCCAACAAAACAAATTATTCTTCTTTTTCACTTGATCTCTTACCGAAAAGTCTTTTTTATTTGAAGATGTGAATTGCACTTCTCGGGAATGTAGCTTGCTACTTGGGT